>JAILYF010000058.1:600000-825167 GCA_025491095.1 Brachionus asplanchnoidis
AGTCAAGGATCTTTTTTTTTTAAGTCCGAAAAAGAAATTTAAAAGTCCGGATATTGACTTTTTTTTTAAATGCTTGGGACTTTTAAGCAACTCTGATATAAACTTATTTATTCAACTAAAAATTTCATTTAATTATTTTTTTTAAGATCTGAAGGAGCTTTAGCTCGAAAAATTAAAAAAAAATACTTTATAAATTCAACCCTTAAATAAGAGTAAAGTAAAATAAGATGAATAGAATTTTTTATCATTGTTTAATAATCGTCTAGTTCGAAAAAAATAATTAAATTTTAATTATAGTAAAATTTGATGACTTGAATTTTTATAAAACTAAAGTTGGAAAAATTTTTAAAAAATATTTTTTTAAATTAAACACTAATCAGACTAAAATAAAATGACTAGAATTTTTTTAATTATTTTAAATTAAAAAAAAATTAAAAAATAATTTTTAAAATAAGTTGGACAAGATAAACCCTAAAATGAGACTAAAATAAGATGAAAAGAATTTTGTTTATCATTTTTTCAAAATCTGAAGTAGCTTTAGCTCAAAAAAAATAAAAATTAAATTCGTTAATTATATTAACATTTGATGACTTGAATTTTTTAATTACTTTTTTAAAACTATAGCTAGAAAAAAATTTTAAAAAATATTTTATTAAATTAAACACTAATTAGACTAAAATAAAATGACTAGAATTTTTAATAAAATTTTATTTATGATCCGAAGGAGCTTTAGTTCGAAAAATAAAAAATAAAATTTCATTAAATATAACTCATTCATTAGCTTAAAATAAGATAACTAGAATGTATTTTAAACTATTCATATTAAATTGCACCCTTTAATTAGAGTAACATTTGATGATTAGAATTTTTTTTAATTTTTTTTATCATCTGAAGGAGCTTTAGATCGAATAAATAAAAAAATTATTTTATTTAAATTTAACCATTAAATTAGACTAAAATAAGATGAAAAGAATATTTTCATCATTTTTTTTATAATCTGAAGAAGCTTTAGCTCGAAAAAAATAAAAATTAAATTCTTTATTTATAGTAAATTTTGATGACTTGAATTTTTTTAACTATTTTTTAAAACTATAGCTGGAAAAAAATTTAAAAATATTTAATTTAACCCTTAAATTAGATTAAAATAAAATGACTAGATTTTTTAAAAAATTTTTTTATGACCTGAAGGAGCTTTAGCTCTGAACAAAAAAAAAAAAAATTATTTTCATTAGATTTAACCCATTCATTACCTTAAAATAAGATGACTCTAATATATTTTGAGATATTAAAATTAAATTAAATCGTTAATTAGAATAACATTTGATGATTAGAATTCTTTTTAAATTTTTTATGATATTTAGGAGCTTTAGCTCGAGAAAAAATAAAAAAAAAATTTTATTAAAATTAAACCTTCAACTATACAAAAATAAAGATAACTAGAAGTTTATTTATTTTTTTATGATTTGAAGGAGCTTTAGCTCGAAAAATTAAAAAAAAACATTTTATTAAAATTAAACATTCAACTAGATAAAAAAAAAGATAACTAGAAGTTTATTTATTTTTTTATGATTTGAAGGAGCTTTAGCTCGAAAAAATAAAAAAAAAATTTATTAAAATTAAACCTTTAACTATACAAAAATAAAGATAACTAGAAGTTTTTTTATTTTTTATGATTTGAAGGAGCTTTAGCTCGAAAAATTAAAAAAAAACATTTTATTAAAATTAAACCTTTAACTATACAAAAATAAAGATAACTAGAAGTTTATTTATTTTTTTATGATTTGAAGGAGCTTTAGCTCAAAAAATTAAAAAAAAACATTTTATTAAAATTAAACCTTTAACTATACAAAAATAAAGATAACTAGAAGTTTTTTTATTTTTTTATGATTTGAAGGAGCCTTAGCTCGAGAAAAAATAAAAAAAAAATTTTATTAAAATTAAACCTTTAACTATACAAAAATAAAGATAACTAGAAGTTTTTTTATTTTTTTATTATTTGAAGGAGTCTTAGCTCGAGAAAAAATAAAAAAAAAATTTTATTAAAATTAAACCTTTAACTATACAAAAATAAAGATAACTAGAAGTTTTTTTATTTTTTATGATTTGAAGGAGCCTTAGCTCGAAAAAATAAAAAAAAACATTTTATTAAAATTAAACCTTTAACTATACAAAAATAAAGATAACTAGAAGTTTATTTATTTTTTTATGATTTGAAGGAGCTTTAGCTCAAAAAATTAAAAAAAAACATTTTATTAAAATTAAACCTTTAACTATACAAAAATAAAGATAACTAGAAGTTTTTTTATTTTTTTATGATTTGAAGGAGCCTTAGCTCGAGAAAAAATAAAAAAAAAATTTTATTAAAATTAAACCTTTAACTATACAAAAATAAAGATAACTAGAAGTTTTTTTATTTTTTTATGATTTGAAGGAGCCTTAGCTCGAGAAAAAATAAAAAAAAAATTTTATTAAAATTAAACCTTTAACTATACAAAAATAAAGATAACTAGAAGTTTTTTTATTTTTTATGATTTGAAGGAGCTTTAGCTCGAAAAATTAAAAAAAAACATTTTATTAAAATTAAACCTTTAACTATACAAAAATAAAGATAACTAGAAGTTTATTTATTTTTTTATGATTTGAAGGAGCCTTAGCTCGAAAAAATAAAAAAAAACATTTTATTAAAATTAAACCTTTAACTATACAAAAATAAAGATAACTAGAAGTTTTTTTATTTTTTATGATTTGAAGGAGCTTTAGCTCGAAAAATTAAAAAAAAACATTTTATTAAAATTAAACCTTTAACTATACAAAAATAAAGATAACTAGAAGTTTTTTTATTTTTTATGATTTGAAGGAGCTTTAGCTCGAAAAAATAAAAAAAAACATTTTATTAAAATTAAACCTTTAACTATACAAAAATAAAGATAACTAGAAGTTTTTTTATTTTTTATGATTTGAAGGAGCTTTAGCTCGAAAAATTAAAAAAAAACATTTTATTAAAATTAAACCTTTAACTATACAAAAATAAAGATAACTAGAAGTTTATTTATTTTTTTATGATTTGAAGGAGCCTTAGCTCGAAAAAATAAAAAAAAACATTTTATTAAAATTAAACCTTTAACTATACAAAAATAAAGATAACTAGAAGTTTTTTTATTTTTTTATGATTTGAAGGAGCCTTAGCTCGAGAAAAAATAAAAAAAAAATTTTATTAAAATTAAACCTTTAACTATACAAAAATAAAGATAACTAGAAGTTTTTTTATTTTTTATGATTTGAAGGAGCTTTAGCTCGAAAAAATAAAAAAAAACATTTTATTAAAATTAAACCTTTAACTATACAAAAATAAAGATAACTAGAAGTTTTTTTATTTTTTATGATTTGAAGGAGCTTTAGCTCGAAAAAATAAAAAAAAACATTTTATTAAAATTAAACCTTTAACTATACAAAAATAAAGATAACTAGAAGTTTTTTTATTTTTTATGATTTGAAGGAGCTTTAGCTCGAAAAATTAAAAAAAAACATTTTATTAAAATTAAACCTTTAACTATACAAAAATAAAGATAACTAGAAGTTTTTTTATTTTTTTATGATTTGAAGGAGCCTTAGCTCGAGAAAAAATAAAAAAAAAATTTTATTAAAATTAAACCTTTAACTATACAAAAATAAAGATAACTAGAAGTTTTTTTATTTTTTATGATTTGAAGGAGCTTTAGCTCGAAAAAATAAAAAAAAACATTTTATTAAAATTAAACCTTTAACTATACAAAAATAAAGATAACTAGAAGTTTTTTTATTTTTTATGATTTGAAGGAGCTTTAGCTCGAAAAATTAAAAAAAAACATTTTATTAAAATTAAACCTTTAACTATACAAAAATAAAGATAACTAGAAGTTTTTTTATTTTTTATGATTTGAAGGAGCTTTAGCTCGAAAAATTAAAAAAAAACATTTTATTAAAATTAAACCTTTAACTATACAAAAATAAAGATAACTAGAAGTTTTTTTATTTTTTTATGATTTGAAGGAGCCTTAGCTCGAGAAAAAATAAAAAAAAAATTTTATTAAAATTAAACCTTTAACTATACAAAAATAAAGATAACTAGAAGTTTTTTTATTTTTTATGATTTGAAGGAGCTTTAGCTCGAAAAATTAAAAAAAAACATTTTATTAAAATTAAACCTTTAACTATACAAAAATAAAGATAACTAGAAGTTTATTTATTTTTTATGATTTGAAGGAGCCTTAGCTCGAAAAAATAAAAAAAAACATTTTATTAAAATTAAACCTTTAACTATACAAAAATAAAGATAACTAGAAGTTTTTTTATTTTTTATGATTTGAAGGAGCTTTAGCTCGAAAAATTAAAAAAAAACATTTTATTAAAATTAAACCTTTAACTATACAAAAATAAAGATAACTAGAAGTTTTTTTATTTTTTATGATTTGAAGGAGCTTTAGCTCGAAAAAATAAAAAAAAACATTTTATTAAAATTAAACCTTTAACTATACAAAAATAAAGATAACTAGAAGTTTTTTTATTTTTTATGATTTGAAGGAGCTTTAGCTCGAAAAATTAAAAAAAAACATTTTATTAAAATTAAACCTTTAACTATACAAAAATAAAGATAACTAGAAGTTTATTTATTTTTTTATGATTTGAAGGAGCCTTAGCTCGAAAAAATAAAAAAAAACATTTTATTAAAATTAAACCTTTAACTATACAAAAATAAAGATAACTAGAAGTTTTTTTATTTTTTATGATTTGAAGGAGCTTTAGCTCGAAAAATTAAAAAAAAACATTTTATTAAAATTAAACCTTTAACTATACAAAAATAAAGATAACTAGAAGTTTTTTTATTTTTTATGATTTGAAGGAGCTTTAGCTCGAAAAAATAAAAAAAAACATTTTATTAAAATTAAACCTTTAACTATACAAAAATAAAGATAACTAGAAGTTTTTTTATTTTTTATGATTTGAAGGAGCTTTAGCTCGAAAAATTAAAAAAAAACATTTTATTAAAATTAAACCTTTAACTATACAAAAATAAAGATAACTAGAAGTTTATTTATTTTTTTATGATTTGAAGGAGCCTTAGCTCGAAAAAATAAAAAAAAACATTTTATTAAAATTAAACCTTTAACTATACAAAAATAAAGATAACTAGAAGTTTTTTTATTTTTTATGATTTGAAGGAGCTTTAGCTCGAAAAATTAAAAAAAAACATTTTATTAAAATTAAACCTTTAACTATACAAAAATAAAGATAACTAGAAGTTTTTTTATTTTTTATGATTTGAAGGAGCTTTAGCTCGAAAAAATAAAAAAAAACATTTTATTAAAATTAAACCTTTAACTATACAAAAATAAAGATAACTAGAAGTTTTTTTATTTTTTATGATTTGAAGGAGCTTTAGCTCGAAAAATTAAAAAAAAACATTTTATTAAAATTAAACCTTTAACTATACAAAAATAAAGATAACTAGAAGTTTATTTATTTTTTTATGATTTGAAGGAGCCTTAGCTCGAAAAAATAAAAAAAAACATTTTATTAAAATTAAACCTTTAACTATACAAAAATAAAGATAACTAGAAGTTTTTTTATTTTTTTATGATTTGAAGGAGCCTTAGCTCGAGAAAAAATAAAAAAAAAATTTTATTAAAATTAAACCTTTAACTATACAAAAATAAAGATAACTAGAAGTTTTTTTATTTTTTATGATTTGAAGGAGCTTTAGCTCGAAAAAATAAAAAAAAACATTTTATTAAAATTAAACCTTTAACTATACAAAAATAAAGATAACTAGAAGTTTTTTTATTTTTTATGATTTGAAGGAGCTTTAGCTCGAAAAAATAAAAAAAAACATTTTATTAAAATTAAACCTTTAACTATACAAAAATAAAGATAACTAGAAGTTTTTTTATTTTTTATGATTTGAAGGAGCTTTAGCTCGAAAAATTAAAAAAAAACATTTTATTAAAATTAAACCTTTAACTATACAAAAATAAAGATAACTAGAAGTTTTTTTATTTTTTTATGATTTGAAGGAGCCTTAGCTCGAGAAAAAATAAAAAAAAAATTTTATTAAAATTAAACCTTTAACTATACAAAAATAAAGATAACTAGAAGTTTTTTTATTTTTTATGATTTGAAGGAGCTTTAGCTCGAAAAAATAAAAAAAAACATTTTATTAAAATTAAACCTTTAACTATACAAAAATAAAGATAACTAGAAGTTTTTTTATTTTTTATGATTTGAAGGAGCTTTAGCTCGAAAAATTAAAAAAAAACATTTTATTAAAATTAAACCTTTAACTATACAAAAATAAAGATAACTAGAAGTTTTTTTATTTTTTATGATTTGAAGGAGCTTTAGCTCGAAAAATTAAAAAAAAACATTTTATTAAAATTAAACCTTTAACTATACAAAAATAAAGATAACTAGAAGTTTTTTTATTTTTTTATGATTTGAAGGAGCCTTAGCTCGAGAAAAAATAAAAAAAAAATTTTATTAAAATTAAACCTTTAACTATACAAAAATAAAGATAACTAGAAGTTTTTTTATTTTTTTATGATTTGAAGGAGCCTTAGCTCGAGAAAAAATAAAAAAAAAATTTTATTAAAATTAAACCTTTAACTATACAAAAATAAAGATAACTAGAAGTTTTTTTATTTTTTATGATTTGAAGGAGCTTTAGCTCGAAAAATTAAAAAAAAACATTTTATTAAAATTAAACCTTTAACTATACAAAAATAAAGATAACTAGAAGTTTATTTATTTTTTTATGATTTGAAGGAGCCTTAGCTCGAAAAAATAAAAAAAAAAATTTATTAAAATTAAACCTTCAACTAGATAAAAAAAAAGATAACTAGAATTTTTTTTCTCACCTGAATTTCGGCCGATTTTGACAACTTCAAATGTTTAGAATTCTTCGAATTTGTTATATACTTGGACAAACTAGTCGAATCAGACGACGACGAAAGCGAAGACTTAATCGTGCTCAAGTGGTCCACTTCACCAATCTTAGTCTCATTGAACGTCATAAAATCATCTGCATAATTATTACTCTCTTGCTTGGTCTTGGCTGATATTGTATGGACCGGTGCCCCACTGCCACACACTGGCGCGCCAAATCCACCTTTTTTCCTATAAACACTAAAAAAACTGTACCCATCTTTTTGACCATTGACACCCAGGACCTGCTCGCTCTTGAGCGCCGGTGGCTGCGGCGGCGGCCTCACATTCTCCTTCTTGAGCCTCTTGGGCGCTCGCTGAGCCTTGCGACGCGCCCGATACAACCTGTACGCATGCTTTATGCGTATCGCCGCCAAATCTGGATTCAAACTGAATGGCCTCCATCTCCTCGCCATCCATCTCACTCTCTTCTTGCTCATTCTTGGTCGATGTGACAAAAGTGTTGTCACTTTTTTTGTAATACTCAATCATGTCCTCGTCTTCAGTCGGGTTAAAACCGAACAATTTTAGCTTGGACTGCCGAAGCTTGGACTGCTGAAGCTTGGACTGCCGAAGCTTGGACTGCTCAAGCTTGGACTGCTCAAGCTTGAACTGCTGAAGCTTGGTAATAACAATAGCTCACAATGAGGCTATTGTTGTTCAGGTCTTCGATTAGTGTTGGTGAATTGTATAAAGTAATTCTGGGCCTTTTCTCGGAATTTATGATTGAAATTTAAAATTAGGAAAATCAATTGGAGGTCGTGACCGATTAGTGTTTAGATCAAAATCTTCAAAGTTTTCGAACATTGATCGATCATGAGATTCTAGTCTTCAAAATGAAAAATTGATATAAATCTTATTTAATTTTTTTTTCTTTTTTACTTTAAAAAGGGATTGATTGTTTAATTTGGTAACTAAACACGCCTTTACATGAGAAACTTAAATCAATTAATCAATTAATTTTTTTACTTTTATTTTTCAAGGATTGTCTTGGGAATTTTTTTTTAATTGGGTGTATGCATAATTTCCGGTTCATGGAAAATTCTGAACATCCTGAACATAAAATTAATAACATATTTAACATGATTTTAAAGTAAAAAATAAAAATAAAAAAAATTAATTTTTTAATATTTTTTATTTCTTAATCTTTGGTGCTGCACCAGATGCATAATTCAAAAAAATTATTTTTTATTTTTTACTATAAAATCATGTCTTGATGACGCATTAAACTTAGGCTTTCAGTGTTTGATGAGGACCTAAACCCGTGATTACGCTATTAGAGCATGCGCTCAAAGTTAACAATATTATAGCATGGGCGAGATGTACTTTGGTGCATGGTCCAAAGACGTGTCTTAACTTGTGGTGCAGCATAATCGAACAAGGGAATACGGTAAATTTCTAATTATATAAAAAAAATTCAAATTACCAGGTTAAAAAAGAATTTAAATTAATAATTAAAATTTAAAAAAAATATTGCAAAATTTCAAACACAAAAAATTAATTTTTGAGCAGATTTAAAAATAAATAAAGTACTTCATTTCAAATTTATTCTTAATTTTATTTAGATCTCCAAAAGAAAAAGAAAATTTTGAACGGAATTTTTTTTAGATTTAAATTTTCAAAAAAACATTTTACTTTAGATGAATTTTTTTATTTGATTCAAATATCAATAAAATATTTTTGTTGGGGAATTTTTTCGATTTATCTTTTATCGAATTTTTTTCTATTTTTCAAATATTTTTTTATTTAATTCAAAACTTCAAACAATAAAAAAATTATTTATTGAAAAATTTAAATCTTAAAAAAAAAATTTACTTAATTTCAAATTTATTTTTAAAGTCAATTTTAAGATCATGTGTTCATATTTTTTAAATTTTTAGTAAATTTTGTGATCAGGTGGTCAAATTTTTTACCAGACTCTTAAGATTTAAAAAAAAATTACCCAAAAAATAACTTTTAAATTTTTTATTCAAAAATTCAAGTTACCGGGTTAAAAAACAGACTTTTCTGTCAAGATTGGCATGGAACTATTGGTATTAATTAACTTGAACAAAAGCTGCTTGTTGTTGTTTGATTTAGTGTTTTGTTTGCCAAAAAGTTATTCAAGTTATCTCTGTAAATTTGGTTTATTGAATTTTTCTTGCTTTTTTGTTGGCTTAATGTTAAACGTTTTGTTTTTAAAGAACGTTGTTTTTCTTGCTGTAGAATCAAATGTTGTTGATTAACTTGATCAAAAAAGTGAGAGTCGGTTAAGTCTTGGAAAATGTTAATGGCTTGGAGAGAGGGGTGTGTTTGGAAAGTTTTGCTTCTGTCAAAATTGACTAATTTGGCGTAGTAAATGGCATCGTTTGGATCAGTCCTGCTGTTCATCGTTTGTCGACTAATTAGTGCGAATTCATTATAAAGAGTTTTTTCATCTAAAATCTTGAAAGTTTTCTTTTGTTCATCTTTACTATTTTAATTGTTTACACATTTGAAAAAAATTGGGAGAAAATTTTTTCTTGTTTTTTTTTTTTAATAAATACAGCGGTTCTAATAAAATCGTACCTCTGAAGAAACATCGACTATGATCATCGTTCCGGGACTAATTACAGTTATGCTATACAGTTAGATGTCAATGTTAATGATTTGATTGAGAAAATATTTATATCTGTGGATCGAGATCAAGATGGTAGAATAAGTGTTAAGGAAGCTAAGAAGTTAGTTTTAAAACTGAATAGTAAATTGGGTAGAAGATATGGGGAGGATAATGTAAGAGCTTTTTTTGCTACTCTGGATCAAAATTATGATGGTACTCTGGATTTGGAAGAGTTAAGACGTGCTTTTCTCTCTGTTGCTAAATAATTTTGAGCACAAATAATATATACCCACAAATCCGGTAAAAATTTCCACTAATTTAGTAAAAAAATTACACAATCAATAAACAATTAACTAATTCAGTTTATAATATTTATTTCAGAAAAGGAACACAAAAAATAAAAAAATATCACAAAAAAAAACACTAATTCAATTATTTCATAACTTTATTTTAATTTTATTCACTAATTAAGTAAAAAATTCACTTATAAAATTTATATTTACATCAGATATAAGAATAAAAAATTAGTATTTCTTGAATTCGAGAAAAAAAATTGTTTTTAAAATTTTTTTTATATTTAAATAGCATTTCTTATAATTAATTATTTCTAAAGAAAAATTTTTTGTCATCGCCAAATTTAGCGTAATTTTTGAAATAATTAAAAATTAATTAATTTTCTTAGAAAGTAGTTAAATTATTTTTTTGCTTTTGTAAAAATCTATTTGAATGGTTTTGTGAAATTCAGTACAAAATTATAAAAAGAAAAGAAAAAAATGTAAAAAAAATTGAATAACTTTTTTTCTAAAGGTTTAACCCTAATTCTGTAAATGCAACATAGTGCAACATTCAAAATTGCATCAAATATCGAGAAATTAAGCAGAAATTAAATTTCAATATAATCGAGCGTATTTTAATTTGCAGAGATTTTGCACATCATTAGCATACTTTGACAGTTGATGCAACTTTGAATGTTGAACCATTTTGCATTCACCGAATTAATTTTAAAATTTTAAAAAAAGTTATTTAATTTTTTTACATTTTGTTCTGTTCTTTTGTACTGAACTTGACAAAATCTATTTGAATCACGTTTTATACATACGATTCCTCTTGAATTCTTTATTGAAACTAATGATAATTTTTTGTGAAATGTAAAAATTAAGATTACAGTTATTTTAATTTCGGTTTGAAGTCTATAATAATTAGAAAAAGTGAAAGACGAAATAAAAATAAGAAAATATCATTCAACAGCTTAGAAAACCATTTCTTATTCTTCAACTTTTGATAAGCTTCCTCTTCATTAGTTAAAGATTCCATGCTTTATTTCAGAAAAAATGAAACGTAAATTTTAATAAATTCTTTTATTTTTTAAATTCAAATGATGCATTTTTTATTTCGTAATACTGATCAAATTTTAAAAATTATGACAATAAAATTTCATCTTAAATTTTTTTTATAATTCAAAAATAAACTTTAATATGACAAAAATAATTTTTATTTAGATATTTGAATGAATTATTCCTTGATTTATAATTTTTAAGACAAATGACAAATGACAAATAAGAATTCAAAAAAGGCTATAACAATTTTTTTTTCAATATACATTAGGTGTTTTTTTTTAATTTAAAAATATATTTTTGGTTTAATTGATTTTTTCTCGTTAATGGAACACAAGGCTATGTAGTACTTAACCATTACCAAATTTTGGTATAAATAAGAGATTCAATTGAGCTCACACTTTAGAAATTCAGATAGCCTGGAAATTTTGTAATGAGTGAACCTCGGCGAATTTTTTTTTCTTTAATTAATTATTAATAAAAATGTTATTAATTTATTTTTGAAAGAATTTTGTTATCAACTAAAAATATTATTTTATTCAAATAAATTCAGTTTCATTTTTAGTTTGTTTTTATTTATATCTTAACAACTTGATAGAAAAGTAAAGTAAAAAAATTTAGTAGTTTCCCTTTCGATTTACCCACCAAAACCTTGAGCATATCAATTTAATTTTTTTTAAATTAAGTGATTGTTTACCAAAAGAGTTAAAACCTTAATATTTGTTGTTTCAATTCTACAAGAAAGAAGAAAAAAAATTAAGTAAAATTAAAGTAATTAAAAATTGAGCATTTTTCATTATAAATAAATCAAATTTTAATTTACCTCTTTTAATGTTGTTTGGCAAAAATGACCTAATTGAGTCAATGGAAGCTATTTGGTAAATTTGAGACAAATCAGCTCTGTTATATACCGAAACTGAGTTCTGCAAAACAACAAAAAATATTTTTTTTATTTAAATTTTAATATTTATAAATAAAAATCTTTCTAATAAGCAAAATAATAGATCCATTTTTAGGTTCGATGAAGCAACCAAAAGGCAAACGACAATCAAAGTCATACTGTTTGAGCATGGTGTAGTATTTTGACCAAAATTTCATGTTCAAAGCCAAAAATTCTTCTTCAGATACACTTCCAAAATTTGGATGGGACTGGACTGCGTGCTCAATCGATTTAATTATCTTTTCTTAAATCTCATCATTAGACAAATGAAGACCCATGGCATCGCTCACATTAACTCCCAAAATTCCCAAAGACTTAAGCATCACGTGTCTTGAGTAGCGCAAAGGTTCAAATATTTTCTTAACATACAATTCCTTCAAGTCCATTTAAGACAAAATTTGCTCTGAGATTTTCTCATCATCAAACTCTTCGTCAGCAAAATTCTCCTCAACTTCATCCATTGAATCATTATCCACTAAATTTGTCTCACTATTCTTCAAATTCAGCACTTGGATTTCGCTCGGTATTCTCCGACTGGTCTGATTCTCACAAATCGGCACTGACACGATCTCGACTTGCTCTCGGTCGTTTTTGTAAGCAATCCAAGTGTTAAAATTAGTACTTTGTATTGAAATTAAATTTCCATTTTTGCTTAAAGTCCACTGGGATGATTTGTTCATATTGACAATATTTGACGAAGAAATGGTCACTCTTAAATTGCGCATCTTTTTTTTTTTTTTAAATAAAAAAAATAAAAAATTAAAAAAAACTACTTTTAATTCATCACTAGTTGAAAATACAACAGTCGATATTGAGCTGTCGTGCAACGAAATGGCCTCGATTTTTGACTCGTCTAAAATTTTTTTATTAAATAAATATACTTTTAAATTTTTTTTAAAAATTACTCCAAATAATGTTCATGTCACTTTTAAAAAACCGATTCATGTCTTCTTCATGAATGCATTGATTTGACTTAATACAGTTTGATAATTAAAATAGGCTATTGATTTATATTAAAACAATTTTACTTTTATGCACCACAGTTTGAGCTTAAAGTCGCGGCAAAGACACATAAAATAGAGGCTTTCATTTTGAGCAAAAAATTTGTATGATTCAAATCCACAAGAATCCTGCGAACTTCTAGATTAAAAATAATTTTATTTTTAAAAAATTTTTTTTGAAGTTGAAAGTTGGAATACCAATGAAAGCAATAAAAATAATAAAAATAAAAGTTTATTTTTTTAATTTATATTAAATTAAATTTTTTTATCTTTAGATTTAACGGCGCTGTGAAATTCACAACAATTTGAACAAAATATTTTCTTTCTTTAAAAATCAAAATTAAAGATACATATATAATCTAAAAAAAGCTGAACCTTTTTAACCTAAAATTTTTTAAAGGTCCAAAATGACGAAAAAGAAAATTTTTAAATTTTATTTGACTGATTTTAAAGATATTAGAGAATCATTTTGAATAAACCATGTTGGACAATGTTTGAAAATGTATTCAGAATCATTTTTATTTTAAATTTTTGAAAAAAAAAGAAATATTTTTGTTAAATCTGTACTGAAATTCAAACAGTCGTAAAATTAATGCAAAAAAAGATTAAATTTATTAATAGACAAAAAAATATTACCTTGTAATGCCGGACCATAAGCGCTTGACAATGTTGGGTTGATTAATTTCGAATTTAGTTGGTAGACACTGTGGGATGTTTAGATTAGACCTTTTGTATGCCGGAAACTGAACACAGCTAATTGAATTATTTGGGAGAACAAAGGCAAAAAAGGCTTCACCGCACTTATTGACACAAATATCCGTAAACTCCACTTGATTTAGATTAACTTGAAAGTTGTTGATCGGCTCTACATTGCCAAAGCTCATTGTAGACATTAAAGAGAATATGCTGTTTGCATAATGTTCCTAGAATGATTAAAAATTAAAAAAAAATTAAATTAAAGAAAAAAAATACATTTTTATTAAATTTGAATATTGATCGGTATAACTTTGAGGTATAACTGTTTTCTTTGCCTATAAAACATTTTGTCTTCCCGGAGACTTGGTATGGCCGTGACTTGAAGCATCTGAGGCTTAGGAGGGTTGTGGTTTGCCGGAGTCGAAAAATGGTTGATAAGATAATTTTGGCTGGGTCCTAGTCCAGTGTACACAGTCATGTCGTGTTAATGCTCCTGCTTCTGGTTGAAAATTTGTTTCTGGTTTTGTTCCGATTCATCGCAGCTTGAATATGCTGAAGAGCTAGGCATCGAGTCATCGTTCAAAATGCCATCCAAACCAGCTGCTACTAGCTGTTAATTGTTTTAATTTCTAAATAAGTAGCCGCAAGGAATTCATAAAAGGGACGGAAAATATAATAAAATAAGCTTTTTTGAAAATAAAAATTAAGTCTAAATTAATATTTAAAATTATTTTAGTTCAAGTCAAAAATTATTTTAGTGCAACATTAAATACAAGCCTTTTTATTTGTGTTCGAGCTCCTTCAGATAATTAAAAAAAATAATTATCACAAAAATCTTTAAATGTTTAATGCCAAATATATTATAAAATTAAACTTACTTTTTTGGCAAGAGCGTTT
The DNA here is from genome assembly GCA_025491095.1 of Brachionus asplanchnoidis. Lineage (NCBI taxonomy): Eukaryota > Metazoa > Rotifera > Eurotatoria > Ploima > Brachionidae > Brachionus > Brachionus asplanchnoidis. The sequence continues at coordinate 614,404 of JAILYF010000058.1, forward strand.
TGAATAAAAAAGCTTATGGTAGACTCCTCGCAACCATAAATCAAATCAATGCCATAAATGGTCTCAATGTGACCGCTACCCGGCTCAAACTCGTCAATAGATAAAATTTTAGCATAAAGCGGGTATTTTCGCTCTAAAAAAATAGAAAAAAAAATTAATTTTAACAAAAAAAAAAGAAAGTTTTAAATTACTTAAAGCTGCCATACTGTCTATGGCTTCCTTCCTCCATTTTACTTCCGATGGCCTTATCTCGGCCAACTTGCATCTAATTTGTGCCTTGCCAGTGATCAATTGTACAAAAAAATTTGACGGAGTATCCACCTGTGTTATGTAGACTGGATACAACTCTCCGATCGTCAGTATTTCCGAAGAATTTATTAAAGTTTTTATCGGTTGAGCTTTGGGCTGCTCGGCGTCCTCGAACGCCTCTTTGCTGCCGATTGAATTTTGGCGCGTAAGAATTTTTCGCGCCCAAGGTCTACTCAGATCAAATTCACAACCTGAAAACAAAAAAAAAATTAAAAAATAAAAATTTCTTTTTGTACCTTCTTTACGTGGGTTTGGTTGAGGTTGATGCTGGTACTGGCGAAAAATGGATCCTCGACCGATCGAACTCTTGCGGCTCAGTTTGTCCAAATCCATGCTCTGATTCAAGTCGTGGCTGGACATGCGGCTCACAACACCACCATTCGAGCATACACTGTTTCTGGAGAGAGCGTTGTCATCTTTATTAAGGTTTGACATCAGCCTAAAAATTGCAGTAAATTTTTTGGTTAAAACATTGAATTGAAAAATTTCTAAAGCTCTTTTTAAGATAAAGTTTCTTAAACTTTTTTTCATACCAAAATTCGAAACTGTCATATTAAAAAATTATTAGCAGGTTTCTCATAGAAATCAAATCTGACAGTGCTGAATAATAATGAAATAGCTGAAATATAGCGTCTAAAAAAATCTAAACATAAAGCCTAACGAGTTATTAAGCTCCTTAATTGCCTAAAATCGCCCATGATGATGACATATTTTGCTCTAAATAATTTTAATATATTTTACGGCAAATTTCAAATTAGGAAAAAAATTTAAAAACCAAATCTTTAATGATAATATGGATAATTTTACAATTCAAATGTTTTCTTATTTTATATGTAAAACGATTTTATATTGATGAATTTGCTTTGAGTCTAATAATATTTCATGAAAAAGATAGGAGTTTTTTTAACTCATGCCGGACTTAAACGCTAAGAAAAAAAAGCTATCTGGAGCAAAATTTAAAAGCAAAAGTAACTACTAATAGGTATTGTGAATTCAAAATACAAATTGGACAAAAATTCTTCATTTTTTGATAAATTTAAATCAAAGTTAAAAAAAAATATTAAAAAAATACTGCAACATACTTTGCTACACCTTTTTTACCTAAAATAATTTTTCTCGTGTAAAAAAACACAATAATTTAAAGAAATAATAAGATCTAAATAGATTATAGATTTGATTTACTAAAAAAAAAAAACAAAAATTTTATTTTTGGTGAAAAGAGTTGTTGTTGTTGCAGAATATTTTTAATAATTTTTATTAACATTAATTTTATTTTATCAAAATATGAAAAATCTTTGTTCAATTTGTATTCCAAATTCACAATACTCTACTTAGAACGGCAAAATATTCATGTGGTCGTCAAATTAGCTGCTTGGAGCGACAAAAAAAGACTGACTTTAACACTAGAAGCACCAGCTAGTCAAAATGACTCTTTTTCGATTTTTGGCCGCTAAAATCTAAGTCATCTTTTTTTTTTTTAGCATTAAAATAAGAATAACTTTCTAAATTAATTAAATTCAAATAAAAAAAAAACTTCCTTTGTACAAAATCAAGTACATACTACTAGAAGCACCAAAACGAGTCAGTTTGACTCGCTTTTTAATTAAAATTTTGACTTTAACTACAAAATCAATGGATGAGTCATAAAATATTAATAAAAAGTATACAAATCTTTAAAAAACTGACTCAAACCCTAATACTTGAACAAAGATAAACAAGTTTAAAAAATGCAAAAATTATAGTTTGCATATTTTACATGAAAGACGAAGATTTGGCTCAAAAAGAAATGAATTCACTAGAAGATGAAATTTTTGCCAGCTACTTTTTTTAGCCAAATTTGTATTTTTACTCAATAAAAATTAAGTATTGCATAAATTATCGCAATAATATATTTTTATCCAATAGATTCTATTAAAACGAGTCATTTTGACTCGTTTTGGTGCTTCTAGTGTTAATTTAAAGTTAAAATAATGTCAAGACTTATACTTTTAAAAAATAAATCTTTTTAAACATTGTTAATTCCTTATAGTTTTATTTTTCAAATAAAAAAAATAACTGCTTACATTTATCTCATTAGTAGTCGGTCTAAACTCATACTAATCAATGACACTTTCATCCAAATCTTCCAAAAAGTACAACAACCTAGTCACATTATTTCCCAGCTCACCAATTCTCTTCTCTTTCATAGTAAACGTCAACGAAATAAACTCAATCTGCGCATAAACCTCTCTAAACTTGTTCAAAACAAGCTCGCTGATCCTGCTCTCATCACTCGGATCAACATATCCATTAAAGTCAGCAAAGTACAGGCTGTCATAGTCTTTGGCACTGGCGTCATTGCCACTCGACAACAAGTAAGGCAAGTCGAACTTGACAAACGAGTCCTGTAGCCAAGTTACTTTGGGCAATAGCTCAATTTGCTGTCCCACCACTTGCTCTTAATCACTTGCTTTTAATCACTTGCTCGACCACTTCCATTTGATCAATTTGCTGCCCCACCACTTGCTCTTAATCACTTGCTTTTAATCCCTTGTTCGACCACTTCCACTTGATCAATTTGCTGCCCCACCACTTACTTTTAATCACTTGTTCGACCACTTCCACTTGATCAATTTGCTGCCCCAACTCTTGCTTTTAATCACTTGCTGCCCCACCACTTGCTTTTAATCACTTGCTCGACCACTTCCACTTGATCAATTTGCTGCCCCACCACTTGCTTTTAATCACTTGTTCGACCACTTCCACTTGATCAATTTGCTGCCCCACCACTTGCTTTTAATCACTTGTTCGACCACTTCCACTTGATCCATTTGATAATTATATTAAATAATAATTAAATTAAATTAATAATTAAATAATTTTATTAGTTAAATTATTATATTTTTGTTTTATTAATATTATATTTATTATATTTTTATATAATTTGTGGTTGTTTATATTATTTTTGTGGAAAACAAAAATTATCTATCTTTAAAAAATTGGGGATATTTTATAAAAAAAAAGCTAGTTCAGTTCTTGACAAAGTTTTTTCAAATAATTCTAATAAATAAATCATATCAAATATAAATCATTAAATATTATTCATTATTCATTCATTAATCATTAAATTAATAATAAATCTAATTATTTTAAAGTTTGCTAATTTTTAAAGATATTTTAAATTCAAATAATAAGAGTTATTATTTTAAAATTAAATGGAATTTATTTGAAAAAGTGATTAAATGTTTAAATTAAAAATTTATAGTCACATGATATTTTAAACTTTCTTTATATCTTTTATATCTAATATCAAATTATGCTTTAATCTTTTCATCAATTTAAAGAGGAGAAAAAGATGAATTTTTGATATCAAAAAATTTTTAATAAATTTTACTAAATTAAGAGTAATGGCAAAAAAATCTACTAATTTAAGCTAAAAACTCATCAAATTTTTGAAAAAAAAATTAGCTATCAATTGAAAAAAATTTAAACATGAATGACTAAAGGAGATGGAAGGCTCATGGAGTTTTTTCTCTTTTTGGCATTTTTTCTCTTCTATAAATTGATATAAAGATCATAGAGAATTTAATTATAATAATAATAAAATTAATTATTTTTGAAAATAAAAAATTTATTAAATAAATTTAATAGAAATAAAAAATCTTGCCAATCGTTTTTTCACTAAATTTCTGACATTACATCAAATAAAAAATAGCAAGTTGAATCTATCGATCAAAACTTTTTTTATATTTTTTTATTTTTTTTTTTTAGATATTATATTGGAGAGATAAAAAAAACAAAATCAGAATTAAATAGAAAAATTATTCAAGCTATTTTTTATGCACAAGAATACCAATGTCAATCACATTGAATTAACATCGAAGATAATTTTGTTTTTTTTATATTTTTTCCCTTTAAAAATTATTTTTTTTTATAATCTATTTTTCTGCTAGAACTTTAGCTGCCATTTTCATTACTCAAATCGATAATTAAAAACAAAAGTCAACTTTAATTAACTTAAATTCTAAGTGATTAAATTAAATGGAGACAAATAATAATTTTTGGCGAAATCCTTAAAATGCTGATTAAAAAAGCTTAAACAGATCAAGCTTCAATTTGGCTAAATCTTAATGAATTAATCTAAAAAAAAATCAAAATTGCGCATTTTCATCCTATAATCTTCTTATTAAAAATAATATCCTTTTATTTAGCTGATAATCAAATTATTAAAAAAAATAAACTTATCCACTTGAAAAAATTTGATGCATTTTAATATACCTGCTCTTGTTTTAACTTTTGAATAATTCCCTTTTCCTTTCTTAAGATCAGAGGCATTTTTTCGTCCTCTCCATTGTCCTGCGCCTTTTTCTTCATCTGCTCGAGCCAGGCAAGCTCAGACTTGGTCTTTTCGACCAAAGCCTTTTCTCTCAGCTTGAGCAAGTCTGCCTGATGCTTTGATCTAAGCTCTTCTTCGTGCATATACTTTTTGACAATTTCTCCGGTGAATTTTTTGAACGAGTCTTCATCAAAACTCAAGCGCACTTGATTAAAATTAAATTTAAAAAAAAAATTTTATAAAAAAAAATTTTATAAAAAAAAATTTTATAAAAAAAAATTTTTATTAAAAAATATTACTGCTCGGGTGCGATTCATATTGGGAAATGGAGCTTTGGCTGAGATCGTATTGTGACTGATCCTTGAGATCTTTGTATTCTTGGCGAGTTTTTTTTATGTGCATTTCAGATGGTAGTACTTGACGGAATGATTTTTCCATCTCGATCTCTTCGTCGTCAATTTCGGTCTTGATCCTTGTGTCAGTTTTGGTGTCATTCAACTCAGACACTGTGTTTATAATCGAAATGTCTTGCTCTAGGTCTTTGGGCTCAGCAAATGCTGGTTTGTGTTTTGGTTTTGGGTTCTCGGAGTTTTTCTTGGCGTTTGACTTGGTGTGTTTGGAGTCTGGTTCAGTGTCATTGTAGGACGAAGTGGATACAGTTGTTGAGGCCGAAGAAGAAGAGGAAGAGTTGGAAGTGAGCGATGAAGATCTCGATTTGGGAAATTTGTCTCCCTTAGGGCCAGAATCCTGCTTGACAGTCTGTTTGTCCTTTAAGTATTGGGCCAGGGCCACAGTGTCTTGTTGGGCAAAGCCTATGCATTTGATCTTGTCCAATTCTTCGAGCTGAAGGGCTGATGTGTTCAATGTGTCCAAATAATTTATGCCAGCGTGCAGTAGGCGTTCCAGAGAAGCTGGCGAGTAGCGTTTCGGGTCCTTGGACTCCGATTCTTGGACAATTCGGGTCTTGGGCTTTTGTGGTTGAGGTAATTGGGACGGTTGTTCACTTCGGATTGATTTTAGCCTTGAAGTTGATGGCGCTGTTTTAATGTGACTAGATGTAACTGTGGAGTTAGATGAAATGCTTGATGAGGTAGCAGAGGTTGAATCGTAAAAATCATCTTGTACAGGCTTAGAAATGTAGAAGTTAAAAAAAAATTAGAAGGAAGAGATTTAAAATTTTTTTTTTGAGATATTTTAAAATCATTTTTTTAAAATAAATTTTGGATTTTTTTTTTTAAAGCTAGTACAGTGATGATTTAAAAACAGTATTTTACGAAAAAAAACACGTAAAATACCGTAAATTAACCAAATTTACCACATAAACGTAAATTTTCAGGATTTTGAGATTTGAGATCAAAATATTTGAAAAAATGTCTTTTTTTCCAAGATTCGAAAGTTTAAGAAAGTTTTTTTTATAACGATTTTAAAAACAAGTATTTTTTTAACCAATTTTTAAAAAAAAATACTTACTTAAATTTTCGATTTTTGGAAAAAAAAAGACATTTTTTCAAAAATTTTGAATTTTGAATTGGCCGTTTTGAATTTTACCAAATTTTGCCAAAATTATCTCAAAATCCTGAAAATTTACGTAATTTTTGGTAAAATACCTCTTTTTTACTTTTCGGATTTCACGTTAATTTACGTAAAATGTGGTAAAATTTTGTTAATTTACGGTATTTTACGTATTTTTTCGTAAAATACTGTTTTAAATCACCACTGTATAAAATGCTTTAGGATAAAATTAGATAAAATTTTTAAATATTCTTTTTGTAATGCTGAATAGTTTTATCTTTATTTTTTTTATTTTCATAAAATATTTTAATTTTTAGTAAAAGTAGAAAATTAATGTGTTTATTTTTTCTATTTATTTAGATTAAAAAAAATATAAAGGTTCTCTAGAGTAAATTAACATTCTTTCAATTAATTTATTTGAGAATTTTGAAAAAAAATCAAAAAATCAAAAATTTAAAATTAAATTAAATTTTTTGGATTAGATCTATAACATTAAAAATTTAACTTTATTTGCACCATATTAAAAAAAAATGTTCGTTCCATTTTTAAATGGGTTAAAAAATAATCACAAAACCAAAACCCCAACATTTTTTTAAAATAAATAAATATCAAATTTAAATTGAGAAAATAAAATAAACAAATTATTAACATTTTATCTAATGTTATCCCTTAAAGATTTAGGCTAACAACGTATATCTTCTGTTATTTTACATTTTATTTATTTAAAAAAAAGCCATGAGAAAATCTTCCATGCTGTTAGAAATGAATCTTAGTCCTTCCTTTCAGTCAATTGTCCGATTTCTTTTATTAAAAAATTATAGAAAAAAATTGATTCAAAAAATAGAATCAACTCAAATATTTAAAATTTTGACTCAATTAAATTGGATAATTGAATGATTTATGTCGATTATGGTGTCTCAATATTTGATATCTTGAAATTCAGTACATAAAAACAAAACAAATCAGATAAAAATCAACAATTCTTGTTGCACCTTTTAAAATTCAATATAAAAACTGAAAATTTAAGAAGGAATTTAATTTCTTTGTATATTTTTTTTAAATATTCAATTTATTGATGAAAAAACAATGTTTTTTTCACTCACAGAACTTTTTTTTTAATTTAAATAAAATTAATTTATTTTAATATATTACTTTTGAATTTCACAATAACACCTTGCCTATTAAACTTAAAAAATTATTTTTTAATCATTTTTTAAATGACCTGAAGACGACATAGCTTGAAAAAATGCTTAAAAATAACAAAAAAAATATTTTACCCTTAAATTAGACATTTGACATTAATTTTCTTTTTTAAATTTTTCAAAAGTAATTTAAGTAAAAAGAGCCATAAAAAGAAGTGGTTTTATCAAATAAAAAATTAAACAGCATTACATTTAAATGTTTCTTTAAAAAAATTAAACCATTTGAGCTTGATAGTTTTCCGGTTATCTTTTTTAAAAATTTAAATATTTTAAATGCAATTTTTTATTTTTTGTCGAAATTTCGGGAACAAATTTTAAGATAACTATCGAACAGATTTTCTTGAATTTATAACTAAATAAATTTAAATGTGTTTTAACAATTTTGTTCGATTTTGTATTTTGATTTTTAAAAAACCAAAGTATAAATCAATGAATTTAATCACTAAATGATTTAATCTTATTAAAAGAGATGTTTTTAATTGTATCGTGTTTTATTTTTTTATTGATGAAACCAGTTCTTTTTTGGACTTTTTAAACTTGAAGTATTATTGAAAATGTAAAACAAATGTAAAAAAAAAAATTATGGCATTTGATCAAAATATTTTTTTCCTTATCTGAATTTTAACCGATTATGATCGTCATATACACAATTAAATTAAAAACATAGAAAGTTTAAATTCCTGTACATTTTTCAGAATTTTAAATCCAGTGCCAACAAGTTCGTTATTTTTTTATCATTTTTTTTTCACTTCTTTTGTAATGAAAGTCTCAACAAAAACCAGAGTTGTTTAAAAGTCACAAGTCTTAAGTCCAAGTCAAGGATCTTTTTTTTTTAAGTCCGAAAAAGAAATTTAAAAGTCCGGATATTGACTTTTTTTTTAAATGCTTGGGACTTTTAAGCAACTCTGATATAAACTTATTTATTCAACTAAAAATTTCATTTAATTATTTTTTTTAAGATCTGAAGGAGCTTTAGCTCGAAAAATTAAAAAAAATACTTTATAAATTCAACCCTTAAATAAGAGTAAAGTAAAATAAGATGAATAGAATTTTTTATCATTGTTTAATAATCGTCTAGTTCGAAAAAAATAATTAAATTTTAATTATAGTAAAATTTGATGACTTGAATTTTTATAAAACTAAAGTTGGAAAAATTTTTAAAAAATATTTTTTTAAATTAAACACTAATCAGACTAAAATAAAATGACTAGAATTTTTTTAATTATTTTAAATTAAAAAAAAATTAAAAAATAATTTTTAAAATAAGTTGGACAAGATAAACCCTAAAATGAGACTAAAATAAGATGAAAAGAATTTTGTTTATCATTTTTTCAAAATCTGAAGTAGCTTTAGCTCAAAAAAAATAAAAATTAAATTCGTTAATTATATTAACATTTGATGACTTGAATTTTTTAATTACTTTTTTAAAACTATAGCTAGAAAAAAATTTTAAAAAATATTTTATTAAATTAAACACTAATTAGACTAAAATAAAATGACTAGAATTTTTAATAAAATTTTATTTATGATCCGAAGGAGCTTTAGTTCGAAAAATAAAAAATAAAATTTCATTAAATATAACTCATTCATTAGCTTAAAATAAGATAACTAGAATGTATTTTAAACTATTCATATTAAATTGCACCCTTTAATTAGAGTAACATTTGATGATTAGAATTTTTTTTAATTTTTTTTATCATCTGAAGGAGCTTTAGATCGAATAAATAAAAAAATTATTTTATTTAAATTTAACCATTAAATTAGACTAAAATAAGATGAAAAGAATATTTTCATCATTTTTTTTATAATCTGAAGAAGCTTTAGCTCGAAAAAAATAAAAATTAAATTCTTTATTTATAGTAAATTTTGATGACTTGAATTTTTTTAACTATTTTTTAAAACTATAGCTGGAAAAAAATTTAAAAATATTTAATTTAACCCTTAAATTAGATTAAAATAAAATGACTAGATTTTTTAAAAAATTTTTTTATGACCTGAAGGAGCTTTAGCTCTGAACAAAAAAAAAAAAAATTATTTTCATTAGATTTAACCCATTCATTACCTTAAAATAAGATGACTCTAATATATTTTGAGATATTAAAATTAAATTAAATCGTTAATTAGAATAACATTTGATGATTAGAATTCTTTTTAAATTTTTTATGATATTTAGGAGCTTTAGCTCGAGAAAAAATAAAAAAAAAATTTTATTAAAATTAAACCTTCAACTATACAAAAATAAAGATAACTAGAAGTTTTTTTATTTTTTTATGATTTGAAGGAGCTTTAGCTCAAAAAATTAAAAAAAAACATTTTATTAAAATTAAACCTTTAACTATACAAAAATAAAGATAACTAGAAGTTTTTTTATTTTTTTATGATTTGAAGGAGCCTTAGCTCGAGAAAAAATAAAAAAAAAATTTTATTAAAATTAAACCTTTAACTATACAAAAATAAAGATAACTAGAAGTTTATTTATTTTTTTATGATTTGAAGGAGCTTTAGCTCAAAAAATTAAAAAAAAACATTTTATTAAAATTAAACCTTTAACTATACAAAAATAAAGATAACTAGAAGTTTTTTTATTTTTTTATGATTTGAAGGAGCTTTAGCTCAAAAAATTAAAAAAAAACATTTTATTAAAATTAAACCTTTAACTATACAAAAATAAAGATAACTAGAAGTTTATTTATTTTTTTATGATTTGAAGGAGCCTTAGCTCGAGAAAAAATAAAAAAAAAAATTTATTAAAATTAAACCTTCAACTAGATAAAAAAAAGATAACTAGAATTTTTTTTCTCACCTGAATTTCGGCCGATTTTGACAACTTCAAATGTTTAGAATTCTTCGAATTTGTTATATACTTGGACAAACTAGTCGAGTCAGACGACGACGAAAGCGAAGACTTAATGGTGCTCAAGCGGTCCACTTCACCAATCTTAGTCTCATTGAACGTCATAAAATCATCTGCATAATTATTACTCTCTTGCTTGGTCTTGGCTGATATTGTATGGACCGGTGCCCCACTGCCACACACTGGCGCGCCAAATCCACCTTTTTTCCTATAAACACTAAAAAAACTGTACCCATCTTTTTGACCATTGACACCCAGGACCTGCTCGCTCTTGAGCGCCGGTGGCTGCGGCGGCGGCCTCACATTCTCCTTCTTGAGCCTCTTGGGCGCTCGCTGAGCCTTGCGACGCGCCCGATACAACCTGTACGCATGCTGTATGCGTCTCGCCGCCAAATCTGGCGTCAACACCAGCCTATAGCTCCTAAGACTGCCAACTCCCGGCCTCGACACATCCTCACCACTCACTTCCATCTGATCAGGCGGCCAACTTCCTCTAGTCTCGCGCACATCCTGCTTAAACACTCTCTCAAACTGAATGGCCTCCATCTCCTCGCCATCCATCTCACTCTCTTCTTGCTCATTCTTGGTCGATGTGACAAAAGTGTTGTCACTTTTTTTGTAATACTCAATCATGTCCTCGTCATCAGTCGGGTTAAAACCGAACAATTTTAGCTTGGTCTGCAAATCCAGTGCCATTGAGCATATTTTTTTCAGTCTGTCATGCTTGAGCGATGCTGTCTTTGCATTGTTCTGTTTGGGTGTCACCGAATTGCCAATGCTGGCTGATGACGTGGACGACTCATTTTGTTCCAAGTCATTGTCCATGTCCACTTCTTCCGCACCAAACTCAACCTTTTTTCTCGCCTTGTTCTTTTCGCTCACCATTTGCTTCCTCTGTTTTTCCACAAGCTTGTCATTGTCATTCAACAAGTGACTGATGCGATCCATCAAAATCTTGGACATGTCCTGGTCGTACAATTTGCTCGAGTTGGTCGAGCTGTTTGCTTTTTCGCTGGAATTGTTCAGCTTGGAAGTGGACGCGATTTGGGCGGACTTGATGGCCTGCAGACGCTGTTTTCTGTACAACTCCTGCAGTTTTTTTTTTCTCTCTTCGTCCTGCATCTTCTGCTTTTCTTTCTCTGACTTGGTCTCGTTCAGACGCTTGCTCTTCTGGCTCTGGATGTACTTTTGAATGTCGTTTAGGTCGTATGGCTTGCACTTGGATTTGTTTGCCTGGGGACTGGTGACGCTGGGTTTTTTGGGCGTCACAGAGGGCACCAGATGGCACTCGGTGCGCTTGGTCTTTTTGGCGGCGTGTGGCGACTGGTTGACGGGCGCACTGTTGCTGCGCGGGTTGTACTGCACCTGGTAGGGGTGAGAGGGCATGTTTTTGTCCGGCTCGGGCTTCATGTGCTTCTGGGCGAGGTTTTCGCCGATGCGCCACGAGCTCGTGGTGATGATGCCGCTGCACTTTGGCTCATCGGGCTTTTTGGGCCGCTTGCCAGGGGCGCCGAGGCCCAGCAGCCCGTCCGCCTCTTCCTTGACGTTGAGCTCGGCGTGCTCGTGCTTGCCAAAGGCGGTGTTGCGGCTCGGCCGCTTCGCCAAGTCGCGGTGCCGCCGCTCCATCGCATTGCTGAACGAGGCCGATGACAAGTGCCGCTTGGTCACACTGGCAGCCAGCTGGTCTGGGTCTTTGTGCAGAATGCGCTTGTGGTGGAAGGACGCGCTGCTGCCTGGCTTACACAACTCGCATTTGGCCTCATACTCGCTCGTCGATCGCTTGGGTCTAAATTTTCATGGCATGGGAATGTGGGGGGATGCTGGCTGGTGCCATCCTACCTGAGCTGGTCGTCTTGTGCGTCAACTTCTCCTTGGGGATCATTGGTGAGTTTTTTGACTTTGGATCAGCCCGGTTTTTGTGTGCTTTATCTTTGGGAAAACATTTTTTTTTTATTTTTTTTTTTTATTTTTTTTTTTTATTTTTTCAAGTCTTGCAGTTTTGCTCTATTTTGCTTTTTTTTTTGTCTAGCTTATACACTTGCTTTTAGATTTTGTAAAGAAGAGTATTTGGAATTTGTTGAGAGAAGGTTTATTTAGAATGATCATGTTCTACATTTGTGCTCAGCTTGTTTGAGAAGAAAATTTTAAAATTGGTGTGGTTTGGTGTGGAAGAAAAAATAAGTTAAAATTTAAAAAATGTTTTTTTTATAATGATTTTAAAAAAAACTATTTTTTTAACCAATTTATGAAAAAAAATACTTTCTTAAATTTTCGATTTTTGAATTTTGAATTGGCCGTTTTGAATTTTACCAAATTTTATCAAAATTATCTCAAAATCCTGAAAATTTACGGATTTTTTCGTAAAATACTGTTTTTTTTTGTAATGCTGAATAGTTTTATCTTTATTTTTTTTATTTTCATAAAATATTTTAATTTTTAGTAAAAGTAGAAAATCAATGGATTTATTTTTCTATTTATTTAGATTAAAAAAAAATTATAAGGTTCTCTAGAGTAAATTAAAATTCCTATAATTAATAGATTTGAGAAGTTTGAAAAAATGAAAAAAATCAAAAATTTAAAATTAAATTAAATTTTTTGGATTAGATCTTTAAAATTAAAAACTAAACTTTATTTGCACCAATTTAAAAAAAATGTTCATTCCATTTTTAAATGGGTTAAAAAATGCTCACAAAACCAAAACCTCAACAATTTTTTTTTAAATAAATAAATATCAACTTTAAATTGAGATAAATAAAATAAATAACTTATAAATATTTTATCTAATGTTTTATCTAATTTAGACTAACAACGTATATCTTTTATTACAGTACATTTCAGAACAAAGTTAACGATGTTTCGAAGCAATGCTTAAGCAGTGTTTATGAGCGGTTTAAGTAATGTTTAAGTTAGTTTAAGCTTTTTAATAAAAAATGATAGGGCAATGTTTAAAACAGTTTAAGCAGTGTTTATGAGCGGTTAAAGCAGCGTTTATGAGCGGTTTAAGCAGTGTTTATGAGCGGTTTAAGCAGCGTTTATGAGCAGCTTTTAAACTGCTTAAGCAGCCTGTTAACTTTGTTTAGATATGTACTGTATTTTAAATTTTTTTTTATTTAATCAAAGCTTTGAGAAAATCTTCCATGCTGTTAGAAATGAATCTTAGTCCTTCTTTTCAAACAATTGTCCGATTTATTTTATTCAAAAAATTATAAATTCAAAGAATGGATTCAAAAATAGAATCAACTCAAATATTTAAAATTTTGACTCAATTAAATTGGATGATTGAATGATTTATGTCGATTATGGTGTCTCAATATTTAATATCTTGAAATTCATTACATAAAAACAAAACAAATCATATGAAATTAATCAATTCTTGTTGCACCTTTTGAAATTCATTATAAAAACTCTGAAAATGTAAGAAGGAATTTAATTTTTTTGTTTATTTTTTTTTAAATGTTCAATATATTGATGGAAAAACAATGTTTTTTATTCACTCACAGAACCTTTTTTTTTAATTTGAATAAAATTAATTTATTTTAATATATGCTTTGAATTTCACAATAACACCTTGCTTATTCAACTTAAAAAATTTATCTTTATAGTCATTTTTTAAATGACCTGAAGGAGATATAGCTCAAAAAAATGCTTAAAAATTAAAAAAAATATTTTACCCTTAAATTAGACGTTTGACATTAATTTTCTTTGTAAAATTTTTCAAAAGTAATTAAAGTAAAAAGAGACATAAATAGAAGTGGTTTTAACAATAAAAAATCAAACAGGATTACATTTAAATGTCTCTTTAAAAAAATTAAACCATTTGATAGTTTTCCGGTTATCTTTTTTAAAAATTGAAATTTTTTTAATGCAATTTTTTATTTTTTATGCAAATTTCGGGAACAAATTTTAAGAGAACTATCGAACAGATTTTCTTGAATTTATGACTAAATAAAAATAAATGTGTTTTAACAATTTTGTTCGATTTTGTATTTTGATTTAAAAAAAAAAGAAACCAAAGTATAAATCAATGAATTTAATCACTAACTGATTTAATCTTATTAAAAGAGATATTTTTAATTGTATCGTGTTTTATTTGATGAAACCAGTTCTTTTTTGGACTTTTTAAACTTGAAGTATTATTGAAAAATGTAAAACAGAAAAAAATTATGGCATTTGATGAAAATATTTTTTTCCTTATCTGAATTTTAAGCGATTGTGATCGTAATGTACACAATTAAATAAAAAAAATAAAAAGCTTAAATTCCTGTACATTTTTCAGAATTTTTAATCCAGCACCAACAAGTTCAAAAAGCATCGTTCTTTTTTTATTATTTTTTTCTCTTCTTTTGTACTAAAATTCTCAACAAAAACCAGAGTTGTTTAAAAATCATAAGTCTTAAGTACAAGTCTTAAGGACCTTTTTTTTCAAGTCCGAAAAAAAAATTTAAAAGTCCGTATGTTGACTTTTTTTTCAATGACTTGGGACTTTTAAACAATTCTGATATAAACTTATTTATTCAACTAAATATTTTATTTAATTATTTTTTTTATGATCTTAGCTCGAAAAAAAATAAAAAAAATATTTAATAAATTTAAACCCTTAAATAGGACTAAAATAAGATGAATAAAATTTTTTAATCATTTTTTTATAATCTGAAGGAGCTCTAATTCGAAAAAAATAGTTAAATTCGTTAATGATAGTAACATTTGATGACTTGAATTTTTTTAATTATTTTTTTCGAAAAAATTAGAAAAACAAATTTTATTAAAATCAAACCTTCAATTAGACAAAAAAAAGATAATAAAAATTTTTTTTAATTTTTTTATAATTTGAAGGAGCTTTAGCTCGAAAAAAAAAAAAAAAAAAATTTATTAAAATTAAACCTTCAATTAGACAAAAAAAAGATAATAAAATTTTTTTTTAATTTTTTTATAATTTGAAGGAGCTTTAGCTCGAAAAAAAAAAAAAAAAAATTTATTAAAATTAAACCTTCAATTAGACAAAAAAAAGATAACTAAAATTTTTTTTCTCACCTGAATTTCGGCCGATTTTGACAACTTCAAATGTTTAGAATTCTTCGAATTTGTTATATACTTGGACAAACTAGTCGAGTCAGACGACGACGAAAGCGAAGACTTAATGGTGCTCAAGCGGTCCACTTCACCAATCTTAGTCTCATTGAACGTCATAAAATCATCTGCATAATTATTACTCTCTTGCTTGGTCTTGGCTGATATTGTATGGACCGGTGCCCCACTGCCACACACTGGCGCGCCAAATCCACCTTTTTTCCTATAAACACTAAAAAAACTGTACCCATCTTTTTGACCATTGACACCCAGGACCTGCTCGCTCTTGAGCGCCGGTGGCTGCGGCGGCGGCCTCACATTCTCCTTCTTGAGCCTCTTGGGCGCTCGCTGAGCCTTGCGACGCGCCCGATACAACCTGTACGCATGCTGTATGCGTCTCGCCGCCAAATCTGGCGTCAACACCAGCCTATAGCTCCTAAGACTGCCAACTCCCGGCCTCGACACATCCTCACCACTCACTTCCATCTGATCAGGCGGCCAACTTCCTCTAGTCTCGCGCACATCCTGCTTAAACACTCTCTCAAACTGAATGGCCTCCATCTCCTCGCCATCCATCTCACTCTCTTCTTGCTCATTCTTGGTCGATGTGACAAAAGTGTTGTCACTTTTTTTGTAATACTCAATCATGTCCTCGTCATCAGTCGGGTTAAAACCGAACAATTTTAGCTTGGTCTGCAAATCCAGTGCCATTGAGCATATTTTTTTCAGTCTGTCATGCTTGAGCGATGCTGTCTTTGCATTGTTCTGTTTGGGTGTCACCGAATTGCCAATGCTGGCTGATGACGTGGACGACTCATTTTGTTCCAAGTCATTGTCCATGTCCACTTCTTCCGCACCAAACTCAACCTTTTTTCTCGCCTTGTTCTTTTCGCTCACCATTTGCTTCCTCTGTTTTTCCACAAGCTTGTCATTGTCATTCAACAAGTGACTGATGCGATCCATCAAAATCTTGGACATGTCCTGGTCGTACAATTTGCTCGAGTTGGTCGAGCTGTTTGCTTTTTCGCTGGAATTGTTCAGCTTGGAAGTGGACGCGATTTGGGCGGACTTGATGGCCTGCAGACGCTGTTTTCTGTACAACTCCTGCAGTTTTTTTTTTCTCTCTTCGTCCTGCATCTTCTGCTTTTCTTTCTCTGACTTGGTCTCGTTCAGACGCTTGCTCTTCTGGCTCTGGATGTACTTTTGAATGTCGTTTAGGTCGTATGGCTTGCACTTGGATTTGTTTGCCTGGGGACTGGTGACGCTGGGTTTTTTGGGCGTCACAGAGGGCACCAGATGGCACTCGGTGCGCTTGGTCTTTTTGGCGGCGTGTGGCGACTGGTTGACGGGCGCACTGTTGCTGCGCGGGTTGTACTGCACCTGGTAGGGGTGAGAGGGCATGTTTTTGTCCGGCTCGGGCTTCATGTGCTTCTGGGCGAGGTTTTCGCCGATGCGCCACGAGCTCGTGGTGATGATGCCGCTGCACTTTGGCTCATCGGGCTTTTTGGGCCGCTTGCCAGGGGCGCCGAGGCCCAGCAGCCCGTCCGCCTCTTCCTTGACGTTGAGCTCGGCGTGCTCGTGCTTGCCAAAGGCGGTGTTGCGGCTCGGCCGCTTCGCCAAGTCGCGGTGCCGCCGCTCCATCGCATTGCTGAACGAGGCCGATGACAAGTGCCGCTTGGTCACACTGGCAGCCAGCTGGTCTGGGTCTTTGTGCAGAATGCGCTTGTGGTGGAAGGACGCGCTGCTGCCTGGCTTACACAACTCGCATTTGGCCTCATACTCGCTCGTCGATCGCTTGGGTCTAAATTTTCATGGCATGGGAATGTGGGGGGATGCTGGCTGGTGCCATCCTACCTGAGCTGGTCGTCTTGTGCGTCAACTTCTCCTTGGGGATCATTGGTGAGTTTTTTGACTTTGGATCAGCCCGGTTTTTGTGTGCTTTATCTTTGGGAAAACATTTTTTTTTTATTTTTTTTTTTTATTTTTTTTTTTTATTTTTTCAAGTCTTGCAGTTTTGCTCTATTTTGCTTTTTTTTTTGTCTAGCTTATACACTTGCTTTTAGATTTTGTAAAGAAGAGTATTTGGAATTTGTTGAGAGAAGGTTTATTTAGAATGATCATGTTCTACATTTGTGCTCAGCTTGTTTGAGAAGAAAATTTTAAAATTGGTGTGGTTTGGTGTGGAAGAAAAAATAAGTTAAAATTTAAAAAATGTTTTTTTTATAATGATTTTAAAAAAAACTATTTTTTTAACCAATTTATGAAAAAAAATACTTTCTTAAATTTTCGATTTTTGAATTTTGAATTGGCCGTTTTGAATTTTACCAAATTTTATCAAAATTATCTCAAAATCCTGAAAATTTACGGATTTTTTCGTAAAATACTGTTGTTTTTTTTGTAATGCTGAATAGTTTTATCTTTATTTTTTTTATTTTCATAAAATATTTTAATTTTTAGTAAAAGTAGAAAATCAATGGATTTATTTTTCTATTTATTTAGATTAAAAAAAAATTATAAGGTTCTCTAGAGTAAATTAAAATTCCTATAATTAATAGATTTGAGAAGTTTGAAAAAATGAAAAAAATCAAAAATTTAAAATTAAATTAAATTTTTTGGATTAGATCTTTAAAATTAAAAACTAAACTTTATTTGCACCAATTTAAAAAAAATGTTCATTCCATTTTTAAATGGGTTAAAAAATGCTCACAAAACCAAAACCTCAACAATTTTTTTTTAAATAAATAAATATCAACTTTAAATTGAGATAAATAAAATAAATAACTTATAAATATTTTATCTAATGTTTTATCTAATTTAGACTAACAACGTATATCTTTTATTACAGTACATTTCAGAACAAAGTTAACGATGTTTCGAAGCAATGCTTAAGCAGTGTTTATGAGCGGTTTAAGTAATGTTTAAGTTAGTTTAAGCTTTTTAATAAAAAATGATAGGGCAATGTTTAAAACAGTTTAAGCAGTGTTTATGAGCGGTTAAAGCAGCGTTTATGAGCGGTTTAAGCAGTGTTTATGAGCGGTTTAAGCAGCGTTTATGAGCAGCTTTTAAACTGCTTAAGCAGCCTGTTAACTTTGTTTAGATATGTACTGTATTTTAAATTTTTTTTTATTTAATCAAAGCTTTGAGAAAATCTTCCATGCTGTTAGAAATGAATCTTAGTCCTTCTTTTCAAACAATTGTCCGATTTATTTTATTCAAAAAATTATAAATTCAAAGAATGGATTCAAAAATAGAATCAACTCAAATATTTAAAATTTTGACTCAATTAAATTGGATGATTGAATGATTTATGTCGATTATGGTGTCTCAATATTTAATATCTTGAAATTCATTACATAAAAACAAAACAAATCATATGAAATTAATCAATTCTTGTTGCACCTTTTGAAATTCATTATAAAAACTCTGAAAATGTAAGAAGGAATTTAATTTTTTTGTTTATTTTTTTTTAAATGTTCAATATATTGATGGAAAAACAATGTTTTTTATTCACTCACAGAACCTTTTTTTTTAATTTGAATAAAATTAATTTATTTTAATATATGCTTTGAATTTCACAATAACACCTTGCTTATTCAACTTAAAAAATTTATCTTTATAGTCATTTTTTAAATGACCTGAAGGAGATATAGCTCAAAAAAATGCTTAAAAATTAAAAAAAATATTTTACCCTTAAATTAGACGTTTGACATTAATTTTCTTTGTAAAATTTTTCAAAAGTAATTAAAGTAAAAAGAGACATAAATAGAAGTGGTTTTAACAATAAAAAATCAAACAGGATTACATTTAAATGTCTCTTTAAAAAAATTAAACCATTTGATAGTTTTCCGGTTATCTTTTTTAAAAATTGAAATTTTTTTAATGCAATTTTTTATTTTTTATGCAAATTTCGGGAACAAATTTTAAGAGAACTATCGAACAGATTTTCTTGAATTTATGACTAAATAAAAATAAATGTGTTTTAACAATTTTGTTCGATTTTGTATTTTGATTTAAAAAAAAAAGAAACCAAAGTATAAATCAATGAATTTAATCACTAACTGATTTAATCTTATTAAAAGAGATATTTTTAATTGTATCGTGTTTTATTTGATGAAACCAGTTCTTTTTTGGACTTTTTAAACTTGAAGTATTATTGAAAAATGTAAAACAGAAAAAAATTATGGCATTTGATGAAAATATTTTTTTCCTTATCTGAATTTTAAGCGATTGTGATCGTAATGTACACAATTAAATAAAAAAAATAAAAAGCTTAAATTCCTGTACATTTTTCAGAATTTTTAATCCAGCACCAACAAGTTCAAAAAGCATCGTTCTTTTTTTATTATTTTTTTCTCTTCTTTTGTACTAAAATTCTCAACAAAAACCAGAGTTGTTTAAAAATCATAAGTCTTAAGTACAAGTCTTAAGGACCTTTTTTTTCAAGTCCGAAAAAAAAATTTAAAAGTCCGTATGTTGACTTTTTTTTCAATGACTTGGGACTTTTAAACAATTCTGATATAAACTTATTTATTCAACTAAATATTTTATTTAATTATTTTTTTTATGATCTTAGCTCGAAAAAAAATAAAAAAAATATTTAATAAATTTAAACCCTTAAATAGGACTAAAATAAGATGAATAAAATTTTTTAATCATTTTTTTATAATCTGAAGGAGCTCTAATTCGAAAAAAATAGTTAAATTCGTTAATGATAGTAACATTTGATGACTTGAATTTTTTTAATTATTTTTTTCGAAAAAATTAGAAAAACAAATTTTATTAAAATCAAACCTTCAATTAGACAAAAAAAAGATAATAAAAATTTTTTTTAATTTTTTTATAATTTGAAGGAGCTTTAGCTCGAAAAAAAAAAAAAAAAAAAATTTATTAAAATTAAACCTTCAATTAGACAAAAAAAAGATAATAAAATTTTTTTTTAATTTTTTTATAATTTGAAGGAGCTTTAGCTCGAAAAAAAAAAAAAAAAAATTTATTAAAATTAAACCTTCAATTAGACAAAAAAAAGATAACTAAAATTTTTTTTCTCACCTGAATTTCGGCCGATTTTGACAACTTCAAATGTTTAGAATTCTTCGAATTTGTTATATACTTGGACAAACTAGTCGAGTCAGACGACGACGAAAGCGAAGACTTAATGGTGCTCAAGCGGTCCACTTCACCAATCTTAGTCTCATTGAACGTCATAAAATCATCTGCATAATTATTACTCTCTTGCTTGGTCTTGGCTGATATTGTATGGACCGGTGCCCCACTGCCACACACTGGCGCGCCAAATCCACCTTTTTTCCTATAAACACTAAAAAAACTGTGCCCATCTTTTTGACCATTGACACCCAGGACCTGCTCGCTATTGAGCGCCGGTGGTGGCGGCGGCCTCAAATTCTCCTTCTTGAGCCTCTTGGGCGCTCACTGAGCCTTGCGACGCGCCCGATACAACCTGTACGCATGCTTTATGCGTATCGCCGCCAAATCTGGATTCAAACTGAATGGCCTCCATCTCCTCGCCATCCATCTCACTCTCTTCTTGCTCATTCTTGGTCGATGTGACAAAAGTGTTGTCACTTTTTTTGTAATACTCAATCATGTCCTCGTCTTCAGTCGGGTTAAAACCGAACAATTTTAGCTTGGACTGCTGAAGCTTGGACTGCTGAAGCTTGGACTGCCGAAGCTTGGACTGCTGAAGCTTGGACTGCTGAAGCTTGGACTGCCGAAGCTTGGACTGCTGAAGCTTGGACTGCCGAAGCTTGGACTGCTGAAGCTTGGACTGCCGAAGCTTGGACTGCTGAAGCTTGGACTGCCGAAGCTTGGACTGCTGAAGCTTGGACTGCCGAAGCTTGGACTGCTGAAGCTTGGACTGCCGAAGCTTGGACTGCTGAAGCTTGGACTGCCGAAGCTTGGACTGCTGAAGCTTGGACTGCTGAAGCTTGAACTGCTGAAGCTTGGTAATAACAATAGCTCACAATGAGGCTATTGTTGTTCAGGTCTTCGATTAGTGTTGGTGAATTGTATAAAGTAATTCTGGGCCTATTCTCGGAATTTATGATTGAAATTTAAAATTAGGAAAATCAATTGGAGGTCGTGACCGATTAGTGTTTAGATCAAAATCTTCAAAGTTTTCGAACATTGATCGATCATGAGATTCTAGTCTTCAAAATGAAAAATTGATATAAATCTTATTTAATTTTTTTTTCTTTTTTACTTTAAAAAGGGATTGATTGTTTAATTTGGTAACTAAACACGCCTTTACATGAGAAACTTAAATCAATTAATCAATTAATTTTTTTACTTTTATTTTTCAAGGATTGTCTTTGGAATTTTTTTTTAATTGGGTGTATGCATAATTTCCGGTTCATGGAAAATTCTGAACATCCTGAACATAAAATTAATAACATATTTAACATGATTTTAAAGTAAAAAATAAAAATAAAAAAAATTAATTTTTTAATATTTTTTATTTCGTAATCTTTGGTGCTGCACAAGATGCATAATTCAAAAAAATTATTTTTTATTTTTTACTATAAAATCATGTCTTGATGACGCATTAAACTTAGGCTTTCAGTGTTTGATGCGGACCTAAACCCGTGATTACGCTATTAGAGCATGCGCTCAAAGTTAACAATATTATAGCATGGGCGAGATGTACTTTGGTGCATGGTCCAAAGACGTGTCTTAACTTGTGGTGCAGCATAATCGAACAAGGGAATACGGTAAATTTCTAATTATATAAAAAAAATTCAAATTACCAGGTTAAAAAAGAATTTAAATTAATAATTAAAATTTAAAAAAATATTGCAAAATTTCAAACACAAAAAATTAATTTTTGAGCAGATTTAAAAATAAATAAAGTACTTCATTTCAAATTTATTCGTAATTTTATTTAGATCTCCAAAAGAAAAAGAAAATTTTGAACGGAATTTTTTTTAGATTTAAATTTTCAAAAAAACATTTTACTTTAGATGAATTTTTTTATTTGATTCAAATATCAATAAAATATTTTTGTTGGGGAATTTTTTCGATTTATCTTTTATCGAATTTTTTTCTATTTTTCAAATATTTTTTTATTTAATTCAAAACTTCAAACAATAAAAAAATTATTTATTGAAAAATTTAAATCTTAAAAAAAAAATTTACTTAATTTCAAATTTATTCTTAAAGTCAATTTTAAGATCATGTGTTTTTTTTAAAAATTTTTAGTAAATTTTGTGATCAGGTGGTCAAATTTTTTACCAGACTCTTAAGATTAAAAAAAAAATTACCCAAAAAATAACTTTTAAATTTTTTATTCAAAAATTCAAGTTACCGGGTTAAAAAACAGACTTTTCTGTCAAGATTGGCATGGAACTATTGGTATTAATTAACTTGAACAAAAGCTGCTTGTTGTTGTTTGATTTAGTGTTTTGTTTGCCAAAAAGTTATTCAAGTTATCTCTGTAAATTTGGTTTATTGAATTTTTCTTGCTTTTTTGTTGGCTTAATGTTAAACGTTTTGTTTTTAAAGAACGTTGTTTTTCTTGTTGCAGAATCAAATGCTGTTGATTAACTTGATCAAAAAAGTGAGAGTCGGTTAAGTCTTGGAAAATGTTAATGGCTTGGAGAGAGGGGTGTGTTTGGAAAGTTTTGCTTCTGTCAAAATTGACTAATTTGGCGTAGTAAATGGCATCGTTTGGATCAGTCCTGCTGTTCATCGTTTGTCGACTAATTAGTGCGAATTCATTATAAAGAGTTTTTTCATCTAAAATCTTGAAAGTTTTCTTTTGTTCATCTTTACTATTTTAATTGTTTACACATTTGAAAAAAATTGGGAGAAAATTTTTTCTTGTTTTTTTTTTTTAATAAATACAGCGGTTCTAATAAAATCGTACCTCTGAAGAAACATCGACTATGATCATCGTTCCGGGACTAATTACAGTTATGCTATACAGTTAGATGTCAATGTTAATGATTTGATTGAGAAAATATTTATATCTGTGGATCGAGATCAAGATGGTAGAATAAGTGTTAAGGAAGCTAAGAAGTTAGTTTTAAAACTGAATAGTAAATTGGGTAGAAGATATGGGGAGGATAATGTAAGAGCTTTTTTTGCTACTCTGGATCAAAATTATGATGGTACTCTGGATTTGGAAGAGTTAAGACGTGCTTTTCTCTCTGTTGCTAAATAATTTTGAGCACAAATAATATATACCCACAAATCCGGTAAAAATTTTCACTAATTTAGTAAAAAAAATTACACAATCAATAAACAATTAACTAATTCAGTTTATAATATTTATTTCAGAAAAGGAACACAAAAAATAAAAAAATATCACAAAAAAAAAAACACTAATTCAATTATTTCATAACTTTATTTTAATTTTATTCACTAATTAAGTAAAAAATTCACTTATTAAGTAAAAAAAAATTACCTATTTTTTTTGTACAGCCATTTGGTCAATAAAAACCTCTTTTTTTTTTTAGCATTTTTGCGTTACACTTCTTACAACTCATTTGAATGCCATTTCATTTGTTTTCTCCATAATTTTTTTCTTTCGGGGATGTCATTAATATATATTCTAAATAAAAGAGGACTAATTACTGAACCTTGAGGAACACCTTCAGTTATTTGATATTCTTCGCTAAGATGGTCATTCATATTTACCTTAAATGTCCTAGAGTCTAAAATGGATCTAATTCAGTTAGTCAAGTAATTAGGCGGATTTATTTTAATCAATTTAAAAAGTAAACCTTCGTGACAAACCCTATCAAAGGCTTTAGAAATATCATAAAAAAGGCTGCAAACGTTATTATGTGGTTACAAAAATAACTTTTTAAGTAAAATGCACATGTACATTTACTTAGTTTCCAATTTTCCTTGTTAATGTTATCTATTATTATTATTAATAATTGTTGATGGTAATGATATTGATTTTTATAAATTAATTAGTGTCAATAATTAGTTATAAGTTAATTGAGTACTGTTTTAGTTATAAATTTATCTAATTAGTGAATTAATATATTAATTTGTGACAGTTTCGCTCTATTAGATATGTTTTATTGATTTTGTGAATAAAAAACCGAATTAGTTTTTTTTAAATAAAATAGTAATATTTTTACTAAATTTGTGATTTTTATACTGAATTTGTGATTTTTTTTTTCTAAATGTATTGCTGACGTCCGTTATTATTTACTTTTTTAAAAAGATTAAACAAATTCTATAATTTAATAAAAAATGAAATGGGATATTATAATTTTTTTCCATTAAAAAATAAGTTATTTTTAATTTTTTCAATAAATATTGTGTTTTTGATAAAAGTGACGATTAATTAATTTTTGGCAATGGATAATAATTATATTTAAGATTAGAAGAAGAAAAAAAATAATTAGATTTTAATATTTTTTTATGTTAGGGTTATAGTTTTCAATTGAATAGCCATTCGGCTATTTAAAGCTAATTTTACTTTTTAAAACTCTTTAATTAACTTTCTTTTCTTTCTTTATTTCTCTCTCTTTTTTCTTTTCGTCTATTCACAATGTTTAAATTTATCACATAAAATAAATAATTAAATATATTTTTGTTGTTGTTTAATTTCAATATTTAATAAAAAAAATTATATTTTTTAAATAATTTAACGAAAAAAACATAATAGAAAATTAGTGGGAAATAGTAAAATCGTCAATCAAATCAAATCATCGTTTTTTTTTAATCCCAAAAAAAAAATTAAGAAAATTATCCTGTTATTTTTTTATACCAAAATAAACAAGAATATTATCCATTTTTTTTAAAGAAATATAAAATGAGAAATTATTGAGGCAATTATTATTAATTTAATATATAAAAAATAGTATTATAGTAAAAATTAAAATTATCAAAAAAATTTACTTTTCCTAATAGTTAGGATTATTTAAATATCTTTCAAACAAATCCAGGTATTTTCTTTGATTTTCCTCAGTTCTTATTTTACTGAACAAACTTGCTTTTGCTAATTCTCGTTCCATTTTTGATACCCGTTATTTATTAGTGCCATTTTCGCCCATAACCTCTTTGCTTCATTCTTGATATCCTAATCTGTTAAAGCTTCTATTCTCTCAGCAATTGCTCTTTCAACACGTTCTTTCTCATCTCGTTTGGCTTTTCTCATTCTTTCTAAATTCTCACTTTTTAAAAGCGACTCAATTATATTAAAAGAATCATTATTATCACTGAAATCTAATTCTGCTGAATAAGTTGCTAAGTTTCTAGCATCAATAATAAATAAAAGAAAAATTCCATAAATAATTTCAAAGAAAATAGTAAAATTTTCTAATTTATCAAAACGGGATTTTTCCGTTTATTAAGAAAAAGGGACAATTTTTTTATTTTTCGTGAATTATCGTAATATCTGGTCAAATCTTCGTGTCAAATCACCACTGTTTATTAGTAGATTTGAATTAAAAATATATAAAATATTCGTTGAAACAAACCATAGTTGTCCAGACTTTAAAATTTTTTTTAAAGTCAAAATTAATATTTAAGTTCTGGATTTTTTCCGTTCCAAGTGTTTTTTAAATTTTTTAACCTATAGAAAGCCAAAATTAAATTAAATTGAGAATTAATTTTAAAAAATTTAAGTTTTTAATTTAAACTAGACAAAAGATTTTTAACTTTATAAAAAAAATCTGTTTAGATTTTAAATTTTTTATTGAAAATTTTATGTGAACATTGACAAAGCCAATAAATAAAAAAATAAATATAAAATAAAAAAATTAAAAAAAAAAAAAAAATCCAGAAATTTTGATTTTTTTTATAATTAAACTGAGTCAAATATACAGCATCGGGAATCCATCAGTCAGAATCAAGGACAAACAAATATTTACACCGTTCCAGGTAATTATTGTTTCGGAAGAATGATATTTTTGCCGTCTCAGGTTGTAATTATAGAGGCTGATATTAAGTGCTGGACTATTTTTAAAAATAATAATTTAAAGCCTGAAATTTTACTTTTGAAAAAAAATAAATTTTGTCGGGATTAAAAATTTTTTATTGAAAATTTTATGTGAGCATTAACAAAGTCAATAATTAAAATAATAAATATAAATTAAAAAAAAAATTAGAAAATAAAAAATAATCAAAATAAAAATTATAGAAATCAAACAAAAAAATTTTATTTTTTTTAATTTATATTTATTTTTTTAATTATTGGCTTTGTTAATGTTTACATAAAAAAATAAAAACAACTCTAAAACAAACAAAACTTTTTTAATCGATTATTTGTTTTATTCATTTTAATGTGAAAACAACATAAAAACCTTTACAAATGAGATAAACCACGTGTCATTTCTTGAATATTAAAAATTTATCTTTCGAAATGGTCATTCATTTTCAATGATCATTCGACCTGGCCTAGTTTTAAAAAAATTCAAATAACATTTCATCCTCAACAAAAAAAAATAATAAAATTATCAAAAAAAAAAAAATTATTTTTTTATTAATAAAAAAAAGATGGCATATTCAGAAAAATCGTCAGCATTCAAAGAGGAATTGATAATCAAAGACCGCCTTTCACTCACAGACAAGCTTAACAATTTTCTTCTATTTGTTTGGCATCCGGAACGAAAAGAAATATTTGGCAGGGACGGCCTTAGCTGGGCCAAACTGGGCCTCTTCTACGCCTGTTTCTACATGGCAATAGCGGGCCTATTCTGCACCATGCTGGCAATTTTCATGGCCATAATTGACAAACGAGAGCCCACCTACTACAACGACTTTATTGTCATGTGGAATCAAAAAGTGGACACGCTGCGAGTCAGTGTCAATCCTGGCCTGGGATTTAGGCCCCAAAAAGATTCCATCACCACTTAAATCAGAGTAAAATCAAGTGAAAAGAACATCTCTCATCCCCACTCTTACACGCACTATGTGCGCATGATGGACGAGTTTCTAAGCACCTATCTAATAAATGACAAGAGGGGCGAACAAATAATCAACTGTGACTTCAATTCGGACCCGGACTATCTGGAAAAACAGTTCAACTTGAACAAAGTGTGCAAAAAATATTTTCAGAAATAATTTGTACCGAATGGGTGCTGTGCATTACGAGATTTTTATCAACAAGAGATTAACAGTTCTCAGTGATTATTACATTAATACATTCCTTATTTTTTTTTTATGTTTTTATTATTTTTTTTTGATGGATTTTTATTTAAAATTTATAAAAAAATTTAGCATTTAATTGTTTTTTAGTTCGATGTAAATTTTTTATTGTTATTTTCAATAAAAAGACTCATAAATTTTTAATGGGTTGATTTTTTTTGAGTTGACAAGTTTTTTATTTCCAGATGGCAAGAAAAAATGGCTCATTCTTTTTTTTATCACTACATCTGTATAAATTTACTTATATCTTAATAAGTCCATCGAGCAGCCATATTCAATCGTAAAATTAAAATGGTGTATTTTTTCACCTTTTAATGAATATTTACTGTACTGCTTTGATAAACTGTTTTTACGAAATTTTACGTAATTTTACGTAAAATTATCAAATTTTACATAATTTTACGAAAATTTTAGTTAATATAAAAAGGGCCAAAAAAAACTGAAAATTACCTAAGAATTAATAACTTTTAAAGGAATATAAAATGAATACCTTTTTTATTAAATAATACCTTTTTTAAGTGATCAATATATCTTTTACATTTAAATGATTTTTTAATAAAATTTACCATTTTTCCCGTTTTTTATAATAAAAATTTACGTAAAATTACGTAAAATTTCGTAAAATTTCGTAAATTTTTTTTTCAATTTTCATTTTAATTTTCCAAAAAAAGAGAAAAATTCCTAAACATTGCCATTTTTTCAGTTTTTTTTTGGCCCTTTTTATATTAACTAAAATTTTCGTAAAATTACGTAAAATTTGGTCGTTTTTCGGAAATTTACTTTTTTTTTACCTTAGTAATTTTACGTAAATTTACGTAAAATTACGTAAAAACAGTTTATCATAGCAGTACAGTACATACAATTTTGAAAAATGCATGAAAATAGGCAAATTTAAGTTTGAAACAAGATCAAAAGATCAAAATATAAATTGTAATATCGTTTTTAATAATAGAGAAGAAATAAATTCTTTCCAAAGCAATTCCTTGACATGTCATGTCAAGTTTATATTCATATTTAAAATTTTAAAATGTCCTTTTTTATTGAACCTTAATAGGTTTAAATTTTTTAATTGATTTTAATGAAAACTCACTTTTAAAGACAAAAAAATATAATGTTTTAAAATTTATAATTTATTTAAGTGGAAAAATGAAATTAATTTTATTTGAATGAATGGATATAAAAGTTATAAATTTGAATTTGTGAATTAACTTAACCTGAATTATTTAAATTATTGATTGTTTTTGTTAAATAAATTAGATATTAATCATTTTGATGTTAATTTGATAATAAACCATTATTAGACATAACATGTCTAGTAATGTTTAGTATTTATTTATTAAAAATTATCAAAATCATTAAATTAATTAATTTTATAAAAGCTAGAAAAATTCTATTTTCTGTCTAAATAAAAAAAAAAATAAAAAAATTCATCATTTTAAAGTTTCTTTTAAAATATTTCATAAAATATTTGGTGTATTTTTTCGTCGGATTCACTTTCCAGCTGAAAAATTTTAAACAAAATTAGAAAAAGGTTAAATCAAAAATTTTTTTTTAATTGAAAAAATGTTTTATTAATAAAAAGTTATTTTAAATTCATAAAGTATTTTTTTGTGTAAAATTTAAATTTTAGAATAAAATGAAATATTTTTTTTAATTTTGAGATGAAAATTCTAGAAGCTCTTGGATAAAGTGTTAATTTTCCATTCTTTCAAAACGAAATGCACAGACAATCTAATAAACTCAAAAATCTCCATTTAATCCATTTTAAAAAATACTGTCAAAAAATTTAGTTTAAATCAATTTAATTCAATTATTCCATTAAACCATTTTATTTTTTCAAAATCTAATAAACATAAGACTTTATAAAAAAAAACCTCTATCTTAACCAAAGGGAGAAGAACTGTTTCATTTATTCTCATATATTTTTAAACACTTATTCCAGAGAGTCTTGAGTAAAATTTGTGTTGCGCAAAACAAATATCAAAGATTATATTTCTAAAATAATTGAATATCGTTAATAGCTTCTTGATTTCAAATTTATTCGATTCAGAATTAAAAAATGCCTTAGCTACAAATGATTCAGAGTGTTCTTTGACTTTTGCACATAGCAAATTTATAAAAAAATATAAAAGAAAAGATATGGGGGGAAGAGGGTAAGTCGACGGATTTTCCAATATCTTTTCTTTTATATTATTTTATAAATTTGTTTTTAATGTATTTTTTTATAAATTTTTATAATTTTTTTATAATTTAAGAATGAAATTAAATATTTATAAATATTTAATTTCATCGGTAATATTTGTTCCAGCAGTTAATCTTTTGCTTGATCACAGACTTGTATTCAACTTTTGCTCACAATCTATTTCAATTTTACCACTTTATATACACATGACCATATTAGACAAAATAGATTCTCGGGCTAATTCATTTGAACATGTTTCCAATAAAATTATTCTACTCAATTTTTATTTTTCACATTTTCGAACTATTTCGAATAGTTCAAACATTTTTCAGAATGTGAGTGAATTTTTTTTTGCATTCAGTGTAAAATACTACAAATACTACAAGTCATTTTCTATTCAAAAATCTTTTCATGGAAAAATTGTCTTTTTTGGCTTATCAAATAGTTTAATAAAAAAATTCTCTTTCTTTTATGGAAATAAAAACAAGTTTAAATTTCCTCTTAAAAATTTATACTTAAAATTCTATGTAACCAATCTGGATGCTCAACTGCTCAATAATCAACTATTTGAAATGGTCAAGTTCATTTAACTAAAAGGCTATTTGGAAAAAATCCAAGATTTTCTATTCAACAAATTCACTAATTTAAAAGAAATTCATTTGGAACTGTACAATACCCAGCTTCTTTTTGCCAAATCTCAACATTTGGTTTCCGACTCACTTTAAGAATAAAGTAAAATTTTTGTTCAGAACCGAAAATATTTACCAATTTCCAATTAGAGACTTTTGTATTTTTGCCAAATTTCCTAAAAACATTTTACTAGTTCCAATTTTTCAAAATATAAAAACAAAAAATATAAACTCTATTACTCAGAAATTGTCAATTTTCTCAGCATATTACTTTTACCAATCTTTGCTCTTGCTGCCATGGTGGCTAATTTTTTTAACATTCAAACCTTGACCAAGAAACAGAAATTCATTCAAAAAAGAACCATGAATTTTACGTTTAAATTAATGATAATTAATTCGGCATCTAATTTTGCCTATAGCCTCATATACATGGTGCACCTTTGAATGTGATGTGTGTCTTTTTCGGACATTTACTGTTCTTCTTTAAGCAAAAATATCAATGTTCAATATTTGGAAATTTATTTGGTGGAATTTTGAGGCGGAAGTTTGAGGACAATGTCGAACATTGTAAATGTTTTTATTGCCATAGACAGGACTCTAATAATGAAAAATAGCAGTGCTTTCAACCAAAAAATGGAAAAGCTATTTCCAATCTATCCATTGATGATCATGCTGATTTTGAATTTTTTGGTCAACTCTGACAGAATAGTTGAATACAAACTTTATTGTTAGAGATTATTTGTTCTACAATGATTTTCCGAGTAGGGACACTTTTCACAACATGTTTGATGGCAGTATGCAGAGACCATCAAAGACTCTGATGAATGAGAATGTGAATGAGAGGATAATTTTTTACATTTTCTATATAATCAAGTTTTCTGTCAATGATCTAGTGCTGTTTATTTTGATAAAAGTTGATTGATGTAATCCTGCTGGTTCAGTTTAGAAGCTTTACCAGAATGAAATGCAGATTTTTTAAGGATGCCAATGAAAAAAATATAAAAAAAGCGGAAAAATATGAGCATAGAATTACGCGAACTATTCTCATTAATCTCTCTGTTTTGTTCTTTTTTCGAGTTATTGAATTCACAATTGCCATATTGGTATTCATTGAAAAGTTAAATGGTACATTTTGCATCTATGCATCCAAAATCTGCACTAATTTTATACAGCTCAGAAGTGTATTTTTTGTCATTGCGTGCTCGTATTCAACTGTTGTTTACTATTATATTAACAAATCGTTAAGAAAAATATTTTTGTCTTATTTTAAAAGATTGAAAATGTAAGGCTTCAAAAATTTTGCAGCAAAAAATTATTTAATCTTTCTAATTTTGGTTTTTTTCATTTTTATTATTAAACAAAAATAAAATCATTAAAAAATTTCGAAAAATTCTTAAATTTCACCTATTTCATTTATTTTTAATTGAAGATCACAATATGATACATTTTTTTGGATGATTTTCAGAACGTTTCTTTTTCAGAACGCATCCAATTAAGAAAAAATTAATTAAAAAAAAAAGAAAATAAATTGAAATTAAATCCAAAAAAATTAAAATTCAATTTTTTAAGATTCATTTTCAATGCTAGTAAACATTTAAAATGTTGGTTTTGGGCAGGGTTTAATCAAGCTTTATTTTATTTTAAAAAGAAGTTAAAAAAAATTTTAATAAATTTATTTTATCAAAATTTAAAAAAATCTAATAATCGACTTATTACTTGATTGCTTAATTTTATTAAATTGATGTACATTGGAAAAAATTTTATCAATGAAGTCTTTAAAGCCTTACGTGAACATGAAAATTTTTTCGCAATTTTATTTATTTTTTACCTTCTTCATACATTACTTTATGTGGCTCATTCACATGTAATTAATAGAAAAAGCTTTAAAATTATTCAGAACATTAAAGTAATTTAGCAAAAAAATTATAGTTTCTGGTGTAATTTTGGCAAGGTAAAAATCAAAATCAAATTTCAAAATTTCAATCATGCTCAACATATTTTAAATGTGTAATTTACTGCACTGCAGATTTCAAAAAGAATTTTATAAGCTTTAGAAAACATATTCAATATGTTTTTTAAAGCTATTCTCTTTTTAAAAATTTAAAAGTTTTAAATTTTTAAAAAGAGAATAGCCACGTGTAATCTTGCAAATGATGAAATTACGCATTTAATATTTTTTGGGCATATTTGAAATATGAAAATTTGATAATGAATTTTACTTTGCGTGATATAGCGACATCTTTGTCGATATGTAAACATTACACTTTGCTGCTATTTTAATTTATTTATAATAACAATTTTTAAAAATATTTTTTTATTTAATAAAATTATTTGATATTATGCAATTCAAAAATTAATTTATTTATTCAGTAATAATAATAATAATAACTGCAACAGGAAACGAAGTTTCCTGCGGAGAATGATAACAAAAGATACCACTCTATGGCAGATGTGTTATAATTTCATTTATTATGCTTCTTAAATTTGTCGTAGTTGTTCTTGAATAGGTTAACATTGGTTACATTTGTAGTTTCAATTGGTAGATTATTCCAAATCGGTACTATTCTGTTCGAGAAAAAGAACTCTCTTTGGTCACAATTTTTCGTAATTTCTCTCATGTATCTATTTTTTTTACCTCTTATATTATTTGCTGGACCATCAGCAAAAACAGAGTGTGCAATACTATTAGGATGGTACCAATCAATTACGTTTATTTTAGTTTCTATTTTGAAGAATTGAATAGCGTCTCCTCTTTCTCTTCTCTCTTTTAAGGTTGTAAGCTCAAGCTTTTGTAATCTTTCGAGATATGGCAGATGACTTAATTCATAAACAAGTTTTGTTGCCCTTCTTTGAACCTGTTCTAGTATCTTGATATCTTTTTGACGATATGGTGAGCAAGCTGCAGATGCATATTCTAAATGCGGTCTTATAAAAGATGTATACAGAGTCTTGAGTGTTGCTACATCCCACTTTTTAATTGTTCTTTTTAGTTGACCAAGTACAGAGTTTGCTTTTGAAGCTGCCTTTTTTGAGTGCTCGCACATTTTTAGATCGTTTGAGATTAAAATTCCTAGGTCATTTTCAATAGTTGTTTCTTTAAGCGCGTGTCTTATTCCAGTTTTTATATCCTCCATTTTATATCTCCAGTAGTTTAAGGAAATACCTCGGGCCACATAGAATGGATCAAAGTCCTTTTTTTGCCTAACGATTTCTTTCTTTTTTATTCATCAAAAAGAAATAAAATGAAAAAAAAATGTAAAAATTTGATTTAAATTATTGTTCATTAGAGCAAAAAAGAATTAAAAATAATTTTAAAAAATACAAGGAAAATTAATTGTTTTCAGTGTTTATTGAGCAATTGATTAACTTGTTATTTCCTGTTTAACATTTTGAAATTCAAAAATATTTTCTATAAAACTGATTTCTGAATTTTTATTTTAATTTAATTCTAAATTTTGACATTAAATTAATAAATGAATGTTTATTTTTAAAGCAAAAATGTTTAATTTTTTAATAGAATGATTAACAAAGGCAATTTATTTTATAAAAAGAAAGTGTCTAAAATATTAGAACTGATCAATATAGAGAATTAAAAATGCTTATTTTGGGAACTAAACTAAGAGACTATGTTTTGACTCAAGATAAAAGTTTAACCAGTATCCAAATCATATGATTAAATAATGTTAATGATCTTCAATTTTTTTTTAAAAACACAGTTAATTAATTTTTTTTCTCTCAAAAATTGAAGATTTCAAATTTTAGTTTAAATTGAAATTTAATTTGAATGTCCGAAAAAGAAAAATCCAAAAACCCTTAGTAAACAAAAAAAACTAATAAAAAAATTGAGTTTTATTCATTAAAATTTTTCAATTTAGTGACTATGCTCTTTACGAGGACAAAAAATTTAGTGTCATATTTGACATATTAACACCCAGACCGCATTTCATTTTTTATAAATAATATTTTATTTTCAAACCAGAGATTGAATGGAGGTACACATTGCTCTATCCTTATATTGTATTTAAATATTATATGAAATGTTTTTTTTTATTTTTGTTTTTTAATAAAATCATATTTTTCAAAAATCAAAACTCTCAGTCTTTTTTTATTTTTTTTTTAAACAAAAATTATTTAAAGCATTTATATTTTGTAGTTAAATCATAAATTTAAGTATTTTAATTTTATTTTTTGCTATCCAAATCAAAAATTTTAGCAATTAAGAACTTTTTTGCAAGTACAAACTCTTTTAAATTCTTTTTTTGAAAAATTGAAGAAATAATTTAATTTTAGATGAATCCAAATAATAGACCTTCTTTTAATAGACCTTATTTTTATATTAGCGACGAAGAATCGGAAATGTTTGACTTTCCAGAATATGTTTTTGGGGAAAAAAATAAAAAATTTGGGGTATTTTATTCAAATTTTGTGGTGATTTTAATCATCCCTAA
The DNA here is from genome assembly GCA_025491095.1 of Brachionus asplanchnoidis. Classification (NCBI taxonomy): domain Eukaryota; kingdom Metazoa; phylum Rotifera; class Eurotatoria; order Ploima; family Brachionidae; genus Brachionus; species Brachionus asplanchnoidis. The sequence continues at coordinate 649,048 of JAILYF010000058.1, forward strand.
ATGTACTAGAAAATCATTAAAATTAAATTGTAAAATTACTGAAGAAACTAAGTTTGTATCAGCTGATACACTTTGCAGAACAATATTCAGACCCATAGTAAAAAAAGTTGTTTCATTTTAAAATTTTTGTTCTTGTTCTTTGTTCAAAAATTCACAATGCCTGTTTTGAACTGGTATTTAATTCATTTATTTTGTCTAATTTTGAATTATTTAGATTGTGTTTTTTTATTTATCTTTCATATGAGCCTAATGTTAAGTTGTATATATGGTGTAATAAATACCATAGCTGTCTTCCGAGTAAGACTTCTCTGCAAGTTTTTTGCTGAAACTTACTATTATTATTTTTATTATTATTATATCAAGACTAGCCTCTTATTTAACAATACTCTAATGAGTTTATTAATTTCGGCAACAAAAAAATTATTCCTCTAATGTGAAAAATATGTAAGAACTATAAAAATTAAAAATTAAGTTTATCTTTTCATTTAGGTAAAGCTCCAAATCAATACTCACAGACTATTTTGAAGAGAATGAAGTCAACCCGGAAACCCTTTCGATCCAATTTTTGATAATACTCAGTGATTTATGCTTTATCATTGATTTAAATTCAAGAATTGTATTTCTGTACGAATCAGAGCTATAAATTTTGGATGCTTTTTCTCTGAATTTGAGCCTTTTATTAAGTGGTAAAATTGTGTGCACTTTTATGCTTTAATTTTCAATTTTTGGGAAATTTCTGTGCTGTTTATATTTATTTAACTACTATCAAAACAGGCCATTCAGAAAAAAAATAAAAAAAGATAATTTTTTATTTTAATATTTTTTACATTATAATAATTTTTATTTTGAAATTAAAAAGATAAATAACCATTGAATAGACGACTTGATGTTTTAATTTTCTTTATTTTTCTCATAAAATATAAAAATATTACAATAAAAAAAAAATGCTAGGAAAATTTTATTGATAAATAATTTCGATCAGCTAAAAATCTAGACTATTGCAGACGCTTATTCCATAAAGAAAATATTTGAAAAATCAGTGCTGCACAGCTGTTTTACTTTAATTGCCAAAATGTTTTAAAATAATATATTTAAAAATTAATTTACTTAAAAAAACTAAATAAAAAATTAGATCAAATATTTTTTGTTCAACGCATGGCACATCCAGCCAATTTTAGTGGTAACACTGCGCTTGGAAGCTTCGTTGAATTGGTTGCGGAAAAATTCCAAAGCTTTATCATACGGTTCATCGATGGCCTAAGTTTTTCTCAAAAATAAAATATATTATATGGACTGAAGCTCGGTCATGTCATTTGACAACATCATGGTAAACAAATTAATAATCAAATGAGAATTTATTAATAAAAAAAATTAATTATTTACCCTGCCCTTGTCTATTGACCATGATATTATCAGGATGACGGTCAGTATAAAAGAAGCTACACAAAAGCCAGCACAAGACCGAATAAATAACTCAATAGCTTTATCTAATTGACCAGTGCCGATGTTGTGCCCAGCTATCCATTTGTACAACTGCAAAGTGTCTATCTGATAAGTGCTTTTCATGCCACCTTTCGTTTGAATTTTGAACAAAGTCATTGAATTTTAGATTACTTGGATAAAACCAGTCTTGTATCCGGTCGAAAAACAGTCATAGATGAGCATTTTTAAATCAAGGCCTTCATTTTTCCACAAAATGTCCATTAGTCTCAAAGCTTGAATTGTCAGCATATCTTGTCTCAGATCATCTCCTTTTTTGAATATTAGCTGAAGATTTTTGTCATAAAATTCGGCACATTTTATCTCATTTGTCCAAGTGAGCAGCAATGTTCGTTTGGCACTGGCTAGTATTTTGCACTTTTTTGCTTCCAGTAAACCCAGTAAAATAGACCGGTTGAGTGGGGAGATGAAATTGGAAAGACTTGGTTGATTTTCTGGCTTCAAAAGAGTGTCGCTCAAAAATGAGCTTCCAATTAGAGTAAGGTTGCTGGGATTTTATTTTATTTCATTAGCTAAATTGCCGAGCTTTTCGACCACCTCTTTTTGTCTGATTACACTCTTCAGTTGGGCTTTGTTCAGGCTGCGACAAAACGCCTCTAATAAAAGTCCGAATTTGAATTTGTATTTTGGTTTTGTTATCTCGGATCTTTATAATATTAGCAAAATATTAATTGATAATTGATAATTGATAATTATCACACTGCCAAAAAAATAAATAATAAAATTTATCTAGTAGATTTACCATTTTATCTAGTATCAATTAATATTTTTTTTATTATTTTATTTTATTATTGAAAAACTTTTCCTAAATTATTTTTTTAATAATAAAATAAAATAATAAAAAAAATATTAATTGATACTAGACAAAATGGTGAATCTACTAGATAAATTTTATTATTTATTTTTTTGGCAGTGTGACAAAATATAGAAAGACAAAATGTAGAAAACCATTTTTTATTGGATAATATAGAATTTACCTGAAAAAAAAAATGTAGAAAAAAAATATAGAATCAAAAGATACAATGAATAAATAGTCTAATTAATTTTATTTCAATTTTTTTCTTTATCAATTAGTAAATTATTACCTAAACCTTCTAATAAAATGCTTCAATATTCTCACTTTTATAATCTGCCACTAATCGTAAAATTCTCAAATTAGTATCATGTTTATTATAATTATATAAATAAAATTTTCTATATTTTATATTATATTTTGTCTTCCTCACATTTTTTTTATGTCTGTGCTGAGCTTAAGCTCCTTCAGATTAAAAAAAAAGAAAAATAATTAAAATAAAAATCAAGACAAAATAAAATAAAAATTAAGAGAAAAAATAAGAGAAAAAATAAGATAAAATTTATAATAAGTTAAAATATAATATAAAAGTAAGTTAAAATTGATAAATTTTAAGAGGTGACATGTGCAAAATGTTTAAGTATTGAACAGTTCTTCACTTTTTTTATAAATTAAAATAAAAGTAAATAAAAAATATTAGAAAAATACTGCAACAAAGTACAACATAAAAAATTTTCCTTTATTTGAGTTATTTTCCTAGAGAATATGTGTCTTGTTTAAAAGTAAATTTATGAATCATCTCTCATGTAAAACATGCATTTTTTGTATTTTTAATAGAAGAAAAAAATAGCTATTAATTTCTTTTAATTGAGTCACATTTTGGGAGTGAAAAATTTCCAAATAAAAGAAATCCTTTGATGACCGAACTTTCTTATATTTGATGAAATACTTTTTAAGTAAATCTAAAACTAAAAAAATTTTGTTCAAAAATATCTTGTTAAAAAGTAAGTAGACATCAGAAATATGAGCTTTTAAAAAGTTTGCTTATGGTTAGATTTTTTTATCAATTATTTATCCTCATTAGTTCTAATTAACTCGAGTATTTTTTCAATGCATTGATTAATAATGATTAGAATAATTTTTGTATTTTTTTTTAACTTTTTTGTATTTTACTTCTAATCTAGGCTTAATATATAATAAATTAATAAAAATTAAATTAAATTTTAAAAAATAGCTCATTTCTTTTTTTTCAAGTCTTACAACAAACAGGTATTAGTAACCTGTTGCTTTTGTCATCAATTTTAAATTAATTTTAAACTTAAAAATCATTTAATTTGTTTTTTATTAATAGAAGTCATTTTCTTTGATTATAGTATGAACGGAAATGTGATGAGCAATTTTGCTGAATTGAAAGTAGCAGTTCCTGGCCAGTCCATCAATGATAGCCTTATTCAAACAACCAATAAATCTTTAACCCTTAATTTTGAAGATTTATTAAAAATAATTCAGGCCCAGCACACTACAATAAACAAATTGACCAAAGAAGTAGTTATGTTTCTATTTCTTAAATTACAAAAATTACTAGATTTTGCTATTTTGATAGTCATTAATTTTTAGAATAAAAAAAAGACCCAAAGTATTTCAAAAGAAGAATATGAAAAAATTCCAAATGAGCTAGAATTCATAAAATTCTATTATGCTGAGTATCGATAAATCCATCTTTGTAAAATCAAAATAAAATATAATGATATTAAAAGGCTTTATTTTTATTTATTTATTTTATTTATTTAAATTATTTATTTATTTCAATGAGCGCCTTGAAGGCGCTGTAAAGTTATTAGATTAAAAAAAAGAAAAAATATAAATAAAAAAAAAATATTTATATGAACATATTAATCAAATAATTGAAAGAAGGTAATTACACATTAAATCGTTTTTAAAATTATTAAACAGTTTGCATTAGTATGCTACAATTTGTTCATCATTAAATTGATCATATTAAAATTTATTTTTAATTTTACCATTAAAAGTATAAAAATTGTAAATAGTGAAAATTAATGAAATATAAAAAAAATTGAACGTAATTTGCTTAGACTTTCTTCTTGGATTTTCCATTTCGATTTGGCTTATCTTGTATTAAGCTGCTAATGTATTTTCTTGTTCAGCCTTTAAATTAAGCTCCTCTATTCTATGCTCATAATCGTTTTCTATTTGAGAGTACTTTGACTCTTTTTGACTAAGACCCTCAATAACATCGTTGTATTTAATTTCAGCTTCGGCTATTTTTGAAATCAAATCAATTCCTTTAGAACTTTCGTTGATCAATTCATTTAAAAAAAAATTCTATTTCTTGAATTTTGCATCTGAGGAGGCATGTCCATTTGATTTTGGTACTGTGGATGCATCATTATCATTAGCTGGTCGGGAATTTGTGGATTTTGAAATTTTGGATGATATGGAAGAGTTGCTGGCCTCAGATGACCACTATTTATTGTCCAGTTGGCTAAAAAAAAAAAAAATCAAAAGGAAGCAATAGAAATGAAAGCATGGTTGGGACTTATTGCTGAGTAAACTTAAAAAAAAAAAATTAAATTTTTTTTAATTTTTGAGCAGATTTAAAAATAAATAAAGTACTTCATTTCAAATTTATTCTTAATTTTATTTAGATCTCAAAAAGAAAAAGAAAATTTTGAACGGAATTTTTTTTAGATTTAAATTTTCAAAAAAACATTTTACTTTAGATGAATTTTTTTATTTGATTCAAATATCAATAAAATATTTTTGTTGGGGAATTTTTTCGATTTATCTTTTATCGAATTTTTTTCTATTTTTCAAATATTTTTTTATTTAATTCAAAACTTCAAACAATAGATAAAATTATTTTTTGAAAAATTTAAATCTTAAAAAAAAAATTTACTTAAGAAAAAATTTTTTTTTTAATTTTTTTGAAAAATTTAATTTCGATAACTTTTGGAAAAAATGGTAAAAAATGAACAAATAAGGAAATATGGATTTTTTTATTTTAATATTAAATTTTTTACATCTTGTGGAAATTAAAATTTAATTCTTTTTTACAAAATATCAAGAAAATACAAAGAAATTTCCAATACTTCATAGACTATGCACTTAATGTCAAAAGATTCAATTTTTATCTTATTTTTTTAAATATAAAACCTAATGATAAATACAAAATTTTCTTTCATAATTAAAAAGTATTTAAATATACAACTTACAAGTGTTTATTGTTTCGAGCTCACGTGCAAACGTTGAGTCTGAATCGATTACGTAGCGTTTGTCAATACTTTCTTTTAATTGGTTGTTTACTCCTTTGGGGTCCAGGTCCATGGCCCATGACATGTACATAAGAGACAAGTGAACGTTTTTCAGTTTTTTGTGAGTCTTAAAAGAAAAATTTTTTGCATTTAATTTAATTGACCAAAAAACCTAAATTTAGCAACAACAAAAAAGTAACAAAAATGTCATACCTTGCTGATCATGGAGTAAATGAGCGATTCCTAGAGAATGAGACGCCTGAGCCTTTCATATTCCTCCAACGCTTTCTCTTACTCTTCCATCGAGAACAGAATTGAGGCTCGATGAAACTTGCACAGCGTGTTCTTGGGCTCGATGGCCAGCGCTCTCTCCAGAATCTGCAGAGCCTTGTCGGACTGTTTGAGCGAGGGGTATACAAAAGATATGTAAAAAACACTTCAAATACACTTATTTTTTTACATTAATTTTAACAAAAAAAAAAAAAAAAATTAGAAATAAGTAATCATATTTACAATTCAAATAAAAAATAAAAAAATTAAATAAAACACTGCAAGACACTTTTTTTTTTTATATATTAATTACTCCTTAAAAATTAAGGCTTTTTGTTGAATCCGAATTTACCCTTAACAACATTAACAGCCTTTTTGATAATGTTGTCATTTTTCTTTTGGACTTCTTCTTCTTCTTTCTTCTTCTTTTCTTCTCTTAGGTTGGATGTTTTGTTTTGGCGTGGCTGGATGAGGCCACTGCGAACTTTTTTGAGAGAGTTGCCTCTCGATTGGCTTGGTTTGGGTAATTTTAGCATATATTCTAAAATTATTTTATAAGTTAAGCATGGACAGACAGTCTAAAATTTACCTTGCTGTTCTATCACTTGCTCGACCACTTCCACTTGTTGAACTTGTTCAGCCTTTTTCTCATCCAAATTTCCATTTTCCACACTAGACATCTGATCTTCACTCACAGGCGCATTCGAGTGTTCACCAACACCATCTTGTGAATCCACAAGAGTCTTTTTTGGGATGGTCATCGACCTGGTGCGTTTTAGATGCGTTGTGGCTTCTATATTTTTTTTAGTTCTAAACGAACTTGTTTTATTCATGCCGGCTGCTAAACATCTGGCAAGCCGGCATGGTTTGCAAGACGTATGAAGAGATGTAGTGGAAAAGTGAATTTTACACTGGTAATCATTGTGACATTCTTCTTGGAAATTTGCTCTTCTAAAAAAGCTTTTGCAAGCGTCGCACACAATGGCTCCAAAATGGAAGCCCGTGGATGTTGTTTTGTCACAAACGACACAAATTTGCTAAGTTTACAAATTATTATTTACAAAAAAAAAAAAAAACGATTTAATTACACTGAAAAAAAAAAAAAGCGTCTTAGCAATAAAAAAAGTGACTTTTTCAAAAAAAAAAGCGACTTCTAAATTTTTTCGAGTAAAAAGCGACTTAATTAAACAAAAGAAAAAAGAGACTTTATTTATAAAAGTTAAATACAAAATAAGCTCCTCCTTTTAATGACTAATAAGAAGAAAATAAAACTCTCCTGTAATTTTAACGGACAATTTTTATTTTCATAATTATAACAGATGTTTTGCAATTTTATATTATTATAATTTCGTTTGAATTCAAAAGTTCAATATTATTTTTCTAAAATTCATATTGTCCTTAATGAATGTTTTTTATTTTGACGAGCCGCAAATGGCTTGGACCATTTCTCCTGTTATTAATCTTAAACAGTTAAAACACACAATTGTGTTTTTTACAAAACACTTTCTTTTTAGATTACGAAAATTATTATATAAATTGTTCTTTTCAAATCGTTCGAAATTATTGTTATTAAAAAAACTTTTTTTTTTTAAATTTTTTTCTTTAAACGGAACTTTTTGGGGTTTTATTAAGAAGGCCGCTTCAATAGCTATCTGGAACGGCAATCCATGTCAGGATCACAATCATATGATTTTTTGCCATTCCAGGTAGCTATTGTAGCGGCCTACTAAATAAAACCCAAAAAAGCACCGTTTAAAGAAAAAAAAAAAAAAAAAAGGTTTTGACCCTGATTTTATTAAAAAAAATTAAAGCCTAAGTCCAGACTTGACTTTGACTTTTGACCAGCTCTGACTGAACTTCACTAAATATCTATTTAAGATGTGTAGAATCTGAACGATTATTATCATAATTTTTAGGCCATCTGTTTTTTTATCAAATTAATATTAAATATATTTATAAAAAATCGTCGCTTTGTCCAAAAGTACTGCAAGATACCAAAGTTAGTCCTTAGGATGAATTTTTTTCAATTAAATTTGATAAGTAAATAGTTATTATTGACCAAAATTGAATTTAATAATTAATTTTTTATTTGTTTCACCATTTTGTAAATAAGTTTCTCTTCTCTTAATTCTAAATTCTATTTTTAAAAACAATTTTAATATTTCAAATAAATTTTTGAAAAAAAAATTAACTTTTAATATCAAAATCAATATTTAAAATTAAATCCTTGATTAAATTAAAATATTGTCATAGAAAAAAGAATCCCTCAAAATCTATCTATAAAAGCTTCTTAAAAAGTGACTTATTAACCGACTTTTTTAAATAACGTCTTAAAAAGTGACTTAAAAAAACCAATAGAAGTGACTTTTTATCCAACTTAATATCCGTCTTAAAAAGTGTCTCCAAGACGCTTTTTTTTTTTCAGTGTAGGAATGGTTTTTAAAAAAAATAAAAAAATAATTAGAAAATTTTTCATACATTTGTAATTTAAATTTATGAACAATCAGGGAAAGTTATCCTAAATTAAATCCTGCTCAAATGTAAAAGACTTAAACTTGCAATGAGGTAATGACAATGTGAATAATGAAATGTAAAAATCTTTTCTATAATTTTTGTACTTTGTGGTAAATTTAAATTTTTGACGCTGTTCCTTTATAAACTTTCTTTCTTATAAACATTTTTACTTTTTTAATAAATAGTTTTAAAATTAATTTTTACTCTAAATAATATTTCTCTAACTTACAACAAGCCTGAAGCTCTGTGCAAGTTTTCCGCCGAGACCCCGTTTAATTTTTAATATTATGAATTATAATCGGATTAAAATAAATTAAAATTCTGACAAGGTTGAAAAATTCAAATGAACATTGAACAAAACAAACATTAATCATTTAAACATTAACATTTCTTTCTAAAAAAAAAAATAAAGAAAAAAAGGAAAAATTTAATTTAAAAATAAAACGCAAAAAATCGTTCATTTTCATCTTGGAATTTTAGAGTAAATGGACTTGCTTCTCGATTTCTTATTTAAAGTAATTTCCATCATACTGTATCAATAAACGAAAAAAGCCGGTATTTTCTTAAAAATTTTTAAAGGTAAATGAATTTCATATCCTCTAATTTCATTTTTCAATTTTTCATTATTTTCAAAAAATTGATTAAAAAAATTTTTTTGTATTAAAGTTTTCTTAATCATATTAATAGTTTTGAAATATTATCTTTCAATCTTACACATCAAATAAAATAAATTTTAAAAAGAAAAAGAAGTTTACCATTAAGGGGGTTATCTAGTATATTATAAAATTAAACTTACTTTTTTGGCAAGAGCGTTTTGAATAAAAAAGCTTATGGTAGACTCCTCGCAACCATAAATCAAATCAATGCCATAAATGGTCTCAATGTGACCGCTACCCGGCTCAAAATCGTCAATAGATAAAATTTTAGCATAAAGCGGGTATTTTCGCTCTAAAAAAATAGAAAAAAAAATTAATTTTAACAAAAAAAAAAGAAAGTTTTAAATTACTTAAAGCTGCCATACTGTCTATGGCTTCCTTCCTCCATTTTATTTCAGATGGCCTTATCTCGGCCAACTTGCATCTTATTTCAGATGGTTTGGCCTCGTGTGCCTTGGCAGTGATCAATTGAACAAAAAAATTTGACGGAGTATCCACCTGTGTTATGTAGACTGGATACAACTCTCCTATCGTCAAAAATTCGGAAGAGTTTATTAGGGTTTTTATCGGTTGAGCTTTGGGCTGCTCGGCGTCCTCGAACGCCTCTTTGCTGCTGATTGAATTTTGGCGCGTAAAAATTTTTCGCGCCCAAGGTCTACTCAGATCAAATTCACAACCTGAAAACAAAAAAAAAATTAAAAAATAAAAATTTCTTTTTGTACCTTCTTTACGTGGATTTGGTTGAGGTTGATGCTGGTACTGGCGAAAAATGGATCCTCGACCGATCGAACTCTTGCGGCTCAGTTTGTCCAAATCCATGCTCTGATACAAGTCCTGGCTGGACATGCGGCTCACAACACCACCATTCGAGCATACACTGTTTCTGGAGATTTCTGGAGAGACGTTTGATTGTGAGTGGTCTTCTTTGCCATCATTTGCCATATAACAATACGATGATTCCATCTCTATATGAGGTTCAATTAATTTAAGCTTATTTTAAATTAAAAAGTGCTTTTACCAAATCAAGTTTTCTTATCACTTGATTTTTTTTAATTATTTTTTACATTATAATAATTTTTATTTTGAAATTAAAAAGATAAATAACCATTGAATAGACGACTTGATGTTTTAATTTTCTTTATTTTTCTCATAAAATATAAAAATATTACAATAAAAAAAAAATGCTAGGAAAATTTTATTGATAAATAATTTCGATCAGCTAAAAATCTAGACTATTGCAGACGCTTATTCCATAAAGAAAATATTTGAAAAATCAGTGCTGCACAGCTGTTTTACTTTAATTGCCAAAATGTTTTAAAATAATATATTTAAAAATTAATTTACTTAAAAAAACTAAATAAAAAATTAGATCAAATATTTTTTGTTCAACGCATGGCACATCCAGCCAATTTTAGTGGTAACACTGCGCTTGGAAGCTTCGTTGAATTGGTTGCGGAAAAATTCCAAAGCTTTATCATACGGTTCATCGATGGCCTAAGTTTTTCTCAAAAATAAAATATATTATATGGACTGAAGCTCGGTCATGTCATTTGACAACATCATGGTAAACAAATTAATAATCAAATGAGAATTTATTAATAAAAAAAATTAATTATTTACCCTGCCCTTGTCTATTGACCATGATATTATCAGGATGACGGTCAGTATAAAAGAAGCTACACAAAAGCCAGCACAAGACCGAATAAATAACTCAATAGCTTTATCTAATTGACCAGTGCCGATGTTGTGCCCAGCTATCCATTTGTACAACTGCAAAGTGTCTATCTGATAAGTGCTTTTCATGCCACCTTTCGTTTGAATTTTGAACAAAGTCATTGAATTTTAGATTACTTGGATAAAACCAGTCTTGTATCCGGTCGAAAAACAGTCATAGATGAGCATTTTTAAATCAAGGCCTTCATTTTTCCACAAAATGTCCATTAGTCTCAAAGCTTGAATTGTCAGCATATCTTGTCTCAGATCATCTCCTTTTTTGAATATTAGCTGAAGATTTTTGTCATAAAATTCGGCACATTTTATCTCATTTGTCCAAGTGAGCAGCAATGTTCGTTTGGCACTGGCTAGTATTTTGCACTTTTTTGCTTCCAGTAAACCCAGTAAAATAGACCGGTTGAGTGGGGAGATGAAATTGGAAAGACTTGGTTGATTTTCTGGCTTCAAAAGAGTGTCGCTCAAAAATGAGCTTCCAATTAGAGTAAGGTTGCTGGGATTTTATTTTATTTCATTAGCTAAATTGCCGAGCTTTTCGACCACCTCTTTTTGTCTGATTACACTCTTCAGTTGGGCTTTGTTCAGGCTGCGACAAAACGCCTCTAATAAAAGTCCGAATTTGAATTTGTATTTTGGTTTTGTTATCTCGGATCTTTATAATATTAGCAAAATATTAATTGATAATTATCACACTGCCAAAAAAATAAATAATAAAATTTATCTAGTAGATTTACCATTTTATCTAGTATCAATTAATATTTTTTTTATTATTTTATTTTATTATTGAAAAACTTTTCCTAAATTATTTTTTTAATAATAAAATAAAATAATAAAAAAAATATTAATTGATACTAGACAAAATGGTGAATCTACTAGATAAATTTTATTATTTATTTTTTTGGCAGTGTGACAAAATATAGAAAGACAAAATGTAGAAAACCATTTTTTATTGGATAATATAGAATTTACCTGAAAAAAAAAATGTAGAAAAAAAATATAGAATCAAAAGATACAATGAATAAATAGTCTAATTAATTTTATTTCAATTTTTTTCTTTATCAATTAGTAAATTATTACCTAAACCTTCTAATAAAATGCTTCAATATTCTCACTTTTATAAAATATCAAGAAAATACAAAGAAATTTCCAATACTTCATAGACTATGCACTTAATGTCAAAAGATTCAATTTTTATCTTATTTTTTTAAATATAAAACCTAATGATAAATACAAAATTTTCTTTCATAATTAAAAAGTATTTAAATATACAACTTACAAGTGTTTATTGTTTCGAGCTCACGTGCAAACGTTGAGTCTGAATCGATTACGTAGCCTTTGTAAATACTTTCTTTTAATTGGTTGTTTACTCCTTTGGGGTCCAGGTCCATGGCCCATGACATGTACATAAGAGACAAGTGAACGTTTTTCAGTTTTTTGTGAGTCTTAAAAGAAAAATTTTTTGCATTTAATTTAATTGACCAAAAAACCTAAATTTAGCAACAACAAAAAAGTAACAAAAATGTCATACCTTGCTGATCATGGAGTAAATGAGCGATTCCTAGAGAATGAGACGCCTGAGCCTTTCATATTCCTCCAACGCTTTCTCTTACTCTTCCATCGAGAACAGAATTGAGGCTCGATGAAACTTGCACAGCGTGTTCTTGGGCTCGATGGCCAGCGCTCTCTCCAGAATCTGCAGAGCCTTGTCGGACTGTTTGAGCGAGGGGTATACAAAAGATATGTAAAAAACACTTCAAATACACTTATTTTTTTACATTAATTTTAACAAAAAAAAAAAAAAAAATTAGAAATAAGTAATCATATTTACAATTCAAATAAAAAATAAAAAAATTAAATAAAACACTGCAAGACACTTTTTTTTTTTATATATTAATTACTCCTTAAAAATTAAGGCTTTTTGTTGAATCCGAATTTACCCTTAACAACATTAACAGCCTTTTTGATAATGTTGTCATTTTTCTTTTGGACTACTTCTTCTTCTTTCTTCTTCTTTTCTTCTCTTAGGTTGGATGTTTTGTTTTGGCGTGGCTGGATGAGGCCACTGCGAACTTTTTTGAGAGAGAAAAAACTCTAAATGAAGTTAATTAGAGGTGGGACCTTAGGAATTTGAATATCTTTATTATAACCTTCAGCTCTAGAAAAAGGAGATTTTTTTTTATATAAAGTTTATTTATACCTGTGCTATCAGACTCTTCAATTAAAACTCCTGGTAATAATCCAGAATGTGTGTATGCACTACATAAAGTTCCTACTAAATTTCGTATAAAATTCTGTTGCAGCTTAGCAACTTGAGGTTTGCGTCTATCCATAAACGGACTTATGATCATTCCTCGGCTAAGCTCCTCGTCACCCTTTATAATCAAAACATTTTTTAATTAAATTATTGTTATTAAAGATAATATCTATATTTTCAAGAAATTATTCTAAAATTAAAATCGATTTGAATAATTTTTTGAAAAAATTAAATGAAATTTCTCAAAATATTTCTTCAAAATATTTAAAAAAAAGTCAATCTTAATTTTTTAGCTTTTACCTGTTGATAAAATTCCTGAACAATTCGATGTGTCCATTGAACATGTAGCTCCTTATCTTTTAAAGGCGCATTTATATCTGCTAGCTTTAGTTTCATTTGACTACATAACAAACGGTCTGATTCACTAGTACAATCAATACCAGAATCAAAATCAAAAGGAATGATGGATTTTTGAAGAATTCCTGTTCGTTTTTGATTTATGTTCGCCTTAAAAATCAATTAAAAGTTATTATCAATATTTTTGTGAAATTATATAAAAAAATTATAATACTAAAAGAAAAAAATCTATGGAAAAATTTTTCTCTAATGGTCAAAGTAAAACAACTTTTGTTTCAACTCCTACGAAACTCTGCAAAATCTGTGAGAATTCTGCAAAATTGTACGCTATTTAAATATATTAATAATAAAACTAAATAAATGGGCCAATGTAAAACTTTTTGATCAATTTTCATTCTTCAAATTTGATTAAAAGATTTTAAATGCGCAATTAAATTTCAGTGCATTTTTTACAAATAACAATCTTTTTTTTCGAAAATTTAAAAAGCTTTGAAATGTTTTAAAAATGTAAAAATCTTCCACGAAATTTAATAACGTATTTTAAAATGTTTTGATAAAAATTTTAAAAATGAAATTTGATCAAAAATTTTACTTTTTCATTTATTGACATTTAGAACAAAAGTTTTATACTTTTTTTCTTTTTGTATTGGAAGTTTTTTAGTATTAATTTCACAATGCATTTTTTTTCCTATTCAATAATTACTTTTAAATTGAATTCAGCAATAATACCAAAATGTTTGCTTAAATCAGTTGCAAGAATGTTTTCTAAAATCAAAAACCGAAACTTCCTCCATTCATTTGCATCAAGTCCTGTTAGAAAATTGAATTTGGGTTTGATTTGAGCAATAACCATGACGAAGAAGCATGGTGATTTTCAAGTACTGAGCGATCATTGTATAACAAAGCCTATTTTAAAAATAAAATAATTATAATATAGAATGAACACTTTTTTTTAATTTAAATATTTTATACTAGGGGAGAATTTATTGAGACCAAGAATATTTCGTCCAGGATGTTCCTAGTCGTGCATTGCTGCAGCGCAATACAAAGCCAACAGTTCCAAGGGGGTAAAATTCGCTCCTGTACAGCCATAAACTTCGCTATTGCTTAGACTAAATTTCAAAGAATACTGATAGGGATTAAGTGGAATTCGGTCGTTGGTTATTTTAACGCTATCATTTTATTTGGATAAGACCAGGGACCGCTTGGGTTGTCAAAAAGTAACAAGCATGCAAGACATCTGCAGCGTGAATTTTATTATGATCTAGTTTGAAATCGATAACAGTTAAAAAATTAAAATCATTAAATTAATAAACTAACATGGTAAATCTATGTATCCTCTTTCTAATGCTGTAAAATACCGAATGAATGGACTAATCGAAATGTTTAATGATTTAAACAAACCAACTTCATCGAATATTTTATAAGCCATCTTAAAATTTTAAAAATTAAAAAAATTAATTACTAGAACTCAGCATAAATTAAAATTCTTCAGGTAATCTTAAAAATTAGTTCGAAAATTTATCAATTTAATATTAATATTTTGTTTTTAACTTTTCCATCGGCTATAGTTTTAAAATCTTCCAAATTTAATGAAAATTTTAAAAGTAACAAATTTCTTTTTTCAAAAAAGTTATTTCTACTTTTACCATTTAATACTTAGAAAAAAGGCGTTTAATGAAAATGATCTTATATTAATTAATTATTTTATTATTTTGACCCATACGTAATCACACTTTGTATGAGATTATTTGTTTAAAATATTGCGCGGCTTATTACCACCCTATAAAATCTAATATATCAAGCTCATGTGTTTTTTTAGTTTAATTTTAAATTTTTTTGATAATAAATGATCGATTTAAATTTAAAATTTATTCTAATTTTCAATTTTTATCAATGCCACAAATTGAAAATGAAAAAAAAATAATAAATTTTAAAATTTTAATTTAACTTAATATTTTAAATCGAAAAAATATTTTTTGTTAGCATATTTTTAGAAAATTTACTTACTTGACTTAAAACATTTTGAACTTTGTGATCCTTTTGAGCTCTCCTTAAACAAAATTTTAAAGTTTAAAATTTTTTCTTTTATAAATATTTAATAAATTAAATATATCAACATTGAAAGAACAAGATTTTGAAGGTTTAAGTTTTAAAAAACAAGTCTTTTTATATCATCAATGAAACTAAAATTTCAATGATTTCATTTCCTAATATTTTAATTAACAAAAAAATGATAAAATAATTCTGAAATATCTTTTAATTTAATAAGATTTAAATTTTAAAATGTGATCTAATTGGATTTTTTTGAAAAAATTGAACAAAATTTTTAAAAAGATAATTTTTTCCAGACAAAAAACTTCAAAATTTCAATCAATCTTAAGAAATAATCATTAGACTTTGAAATCTTTTTTTTTGAAACTGTCAGACAAAAAAGAGACATGACAACTAAATTTAAATTTTATTCAAATTTTTAAAAATGACTCACCTGTACAACACATCGTTAGCTTCATGTTTTTGGTATTTAATTGTTTTGCATAGAGATCTGATAGCCGAGTCGCGCAAAGAAGACAGTGCCTCGAGGCTTTTAAATTAGCGTTTATCAGCGACAAATCCTTGGGAACAAAAAAATTAAATTAAACTTTATTTCCGGATTTTTGGGTTGCGTACTTGTTGGGTTCGTTCGTGGACCGGTGGCAGCAGGCTCTCACCAAACGCCGGATCTATATACGAAGCTATGTTCGTGGTCAGCACTGATTCATACAATAAAACAAGGCAACAATAAAAAACTATTTTTTGAAAAAATTTCTAATCTAAACGAAACAAAGCGACTTTAAATGGCCACATATTTTGTATATATTTTGTATTTGTATAAATATCCACAAGAAGATATGCGTGCTATTTTTTGTTTAAACTCGTTTGTAGCTTCTCTTGGATAATTTGAGTATTGTTTTCCAACACACACACACCTAATATTGAGTGTGTATGAGCGGGACTTATATAATTTGTATATGACAATTAGCTAACGGTTTACACAATCAACAAAACGGTACAAGCCGGATTCTGTGCAGATCAAGAAAAACAAAAATTATGATAGGAATCATCAACACCTAAATTATGATTAACATCGAGCATATTAAAATAAAAGAGATTATTTTGATTTTTTCTCTCTATTTCCAACGCATATTAAGCTTTATTCGCATAAAATTAAACATTTTAATAAAGTGACTTTGATTAAGTCTTTGTTGAATCAAGGTCAAATAAAATGACCTCTGAACAAAAACGTTCCCAACACACATATTCTATTCACCCCTAAGGATATATTTTCAATTAAACATCCTTTCTTATAAAGCTCAAATTCCTTCAACTCACTAATTGAAATTTAATATGCTTTGCGGTAAACAAAAAATATTTTTAATTTTTTTTGTTGCTGAGAAAATTGTTTGCAAATAGTTAAATTTGAAAAATAAATCAAGCTCTCCAAGAAAAGCGTAAAAAATTTTAATCTTTTCATTCACAATTATTTACGAGAAGTGCATTCAAATTATCATCAAGCAAATTAGATTAGACACTCGTAAAAAAATCAGAGTAATAAAATTTTTACTATCTTTTTTTTCAAATTAAATTTGCTTAAAATTTAAATATAAAAAAAATTTATTTTTCTTTTTTGTTATTTCATAAATGAATTAAATTGCCAAATACATTGCTTAATCTTACTGAAATATAAAAATTATTTACCAAAATTATATTTAAAAATAGTCTTTTTCAATTCTAAAATTTTGAATTAATAATATCAACTTCAGATTTGAAAATATTTATGAGCCTTGGGAAATTTATGAGCCAATTTATGAAAAAAAAGTCCAAGTCTGGACTTTTTTTTTTTTTCAAAGTCCAAGTCAGAACTTTTAAATTTTTTTTTCAAAAAAAAAGTCCAAGTCAGGACGTTTTTTTTTTTGAATTAAATTTTTTATTTTTTTTTTTTGAATTAAATTATTCATTTTTTTTTATTTTTTTGAATAAAATTTTTTGATTTTTAATTTTTTGAATTTTTAAATTTTTATTTTTTATTATCTTATCACCAGACCGTATAATTTAGACCGTTTATTTTGGAGGTCCAGAAAAAAAATCGTCGAGCTGACCGGCCAAATGACCGCAAAAAACCGTCCGTGTGATGGACCTGACTTGGACTTTTTTTTTGAAAAAAAAATTTAAAAGTCTTTGGTCGGACTTTTGAATAAAAAAAAAGTCCGGACTTGGACTTGACTTGAGACTTGTGACTTTTAAACAACTCTGAATTTAATCAAACAACGCAAATGATACCTAGTGCCTATGGGGTACCAAAATAAAAGAAATGTTTAGCCGAGAGTTCACTCGAAGCGTATGATCAGTGAGCTTTTCTAGCTAGAACTTCAAAATTGTTCAGCTACTTAAACCAAGTGATTGTCGACACTCTAATGTTAAACTAAATAGACTATTTTTTTATCAACATTAAAATATAATTAAAATCCTCAGACTCGGGATCAGTTGTAAAAATTCAAGCAAATTTTCTAATTTATTTTTATCACTTAAAATAAAAATCAAAAATTCTAAACACTGTAAAAAGCCAACTTTTCCAACTCTCTATATACCAAAGCCTACAATATTAATCAAAAAAAAATATTAATCAAAATCAGACAAAAATGTTTTTAATAAACTAAAAAGTGCTTACAGGCAGCGTTTGCATAATCTCGACCAAATTTTCCACATCTTCATCACCTCGGTCCTTGGGGTCCTTCTCAAGCACTTACCTGACCGCGTCTTTGCTAACCATTTGTATGGATGACTGTTCAGAAGCGTCGTCATTGATACTATTACTATTGGAAGCAGTAATACCAGTAGTGCTGTGTCCACCATGCAAACTGAGCATATTTGCCGACGAACAGGACAGCATGGACGCTTGATTTTGACTCATTGAATTGTGGCTATGTACAATGTTGGATATTATAGAGGAGGATTTCGACGAGCAAATTGAGGACGAACACGATTGAACGTGTTGTTGTTTGAACATGCGTTTGGCGCTAATTGCCTCATCTAGAGTGTCGTTGGTGTTTATACTAGCATTTATGTTTGTACAACTACTAATTGTTTGTTGACTTGTGGTCTAATGTAAATAACTCATTAGGAGTGGACGTGAACACTTTGGCTCAAGATGATTGTTTGAGCTTGCTGACCAACTTGGTCAAATTGCTTGTTAGGATGCAGATGGACTTTAGTTGCTTGTCTTTGGGCGCCGACTCGTTCAGGTCGAATTCGGTGTGGTCGGTGTAGGCGATGTTGAGAATGTGGACGTCCTCTTCGTCGTCCTCGTGCATCGAATTGGTGATCAGTATGGGGCTGTTGGACGACGAGGCCAGTGTCTTGAATGTGGTCAAGTGCTTGCTCTCTTGCTCGCTCTGCTGACGCTCTTCTGTGAACATGTACTTTCGGAACGATTTGTGAAGCGACTGCATTTGCTGTGATTTCCATCTTTGTCCATGTCATACACTTTAAACGCGACTAAAAAAAAATTTTTTTTCCAATCTTTAAAATAAAATTTACATTTGCGCTCACATTTAAGCTTGGCTTCTTTGTCACCCTTTACACTAAACTGATATATGCCCTCTATAAACTCTTCAAAATCTATCTCCCCGTTGCCATCCTGGTCAAACAAATCTATGACTCGCTGCAATAATGGGTTCTGCCGCAACTCGTGTATTTGCATGAATTCTTCTTTGCTAAGTACGCCAGAGTTGTCATTATCCAATTTTTTGAATCGTTTGCACAGACGTTTTATTTCCTCAGAGTCGACTAGAACAGAAAAGTTAAGCTGAAATGAGACAGCAATTGTGGAAACTTACAATTGGTGCAGTCGAGTGGATACTGAAGATCATTGTCCATTTTGCCTAGTAAATTATTTGTTCTCTAGAAAAAGGAAAAAATATTTAAATTGCGCTCAAAAATTTTTAGATGCACAATTAAATTTCATCGCAGATTTTTAATTTTTTTAACATTTCAAAGCTTTTTTTGTAAACTTTTGAAAAAGGATTGTAATTTCTAAAGATGCAATGAAATTTAATTGCACATTTAAAAATGTTTGAGCAAGATTGACTCTACAGATTGAAATTTGATCAAAAATTTTACTTTGCTCAACGAAGCTGAATTTAGTGATGGGTCTTAGTCATCACTTAATTGAGCGGAGCGGGGTCTGCACCGGCCAATATGGAAATACCGTCCAGCCGGGTCACTGTGCTCAGCGGTCACGACTCCGAGGTGTTTAAATGTGCGTGGAATCCGGTGCAAGACTTGTTGGCGCCCGGCTCTGGCGACTCCACTGCAAGGATTTGGAATGTGTGCGACAATGCGCCACAGTACAAACAGGCCTTGCTTTTGAGACACTGTTTACCCAAGAGAGACTCTAGTGTGCCCAGTAATAAAGACGTCACTTCGCTTAGTTGGGATGTAAGCGGATTTTTTTTACTTTTTTAATTAGTGAGATAAAAATTTAATTTTTTTTCTACTTTTTTCTTCTTTTTTAATTAGTGAGATTAAAATTTAATTTTTTTCTTCTTTTTTGAATAGTAAAAAAATTTAAATTTTTTTTCTTCTTTTTTAATCAGTAAGATAAAAATTTATAAGCTTTAATTTTTTTTCTACTTTGTTCTTCTATTTTAATTAGTAAGATAAAATTTTAGAAAATTAAAAATTTTTTTTTTCATTTTCTTCTTTTTTATCTACTTAGATAAAAATTAAAAATTTTTTTTCTACTTTTTTTTTCTATTATAATTAGTTAGATAAAAAAATTAATAAAATTCAAAATTAATTTCTAATTCTAGTTTTTTAATTCGAGAAAAGAAAAAAAATTGGAAATTGATTTAAAAAAAATTAAATTGTTTTTTACCTCTAAAATTTTAAATTAAAATATTATTTCTTTAATGTTAAAACTAAAATTTAATTAAAATTAAAAATAAAATTTAATTAAAATTAAAAATTATTTCTTCTTCAATAGAAAACCGAATAGTACATTTAAATTAGGAAAAAATAACTAATTACCGTACTCCCTTGTTAGATATTTTAGCTTAATAGACAGAAACATAGCATTGGTTCATGCGACAGTCATCTCGCCAATATTAAATAATTCTTAACTTAGACCACATGTTCTAAACATGTGTTTTGCATGCACCAGAAATTTGTTTCAGTTTATGAAGATGCAATATCGAACAATTGAATACGGTATTTTTAAAATCTGTATAATTTAAATTAATAAAAAAAGTCTTTACTTTTTTCTAGAATTTCATCCTGATATTGGATTAAAATAATACATTTTTTAAAGTAAAAATACCAATAGAAATTTTGTTTTTTTTAGATCAGAATTTTATAAAGTATTTATATTTGAAGAAAAAAATTTAATTATTTTACTTTTAATTTTTAAATTCGATAATAAAAGATTTTTTCATCTTAAATAAAAGTTACTTTTTTTTTCCGGAAATCTTTATGGGCCTTGGATACGGTACGCACTTTTTTAGTTAATTGAGTGGCAAGGATTGAATTATTCGTTAGGAATATCATAAAAAAAAATAAAAAATAAAGGACAACATAACCTATGCCAAAAAGTCTGTACACGAACTGGTACCCATAACACTTATCAAGTTACTTAAATTTTATCCAAACCCCAACAAAGATTGTTCAAAAAATCTGATTATTACAAGAACTGAAATTAAAAATAAAAATTAACAATTTTATAATTCGAAATTTTAAGTTATTTTTTAAATTTTTATTATTAGATAAGAAGAAAATGAACTTTATTTTATTTACCTTTATTTATTTACTTTTTTTATATTTTTATTTATTTACCATGGTTAAATTTTTTTAAAATTTTCTTTATTTTTTTGTTGTCTTTTAACTTTCAGATTTGAAAAAATAATTTTAATATACTTTTTTTTTATCTAGCCGACTGGAAATATGTTAGCTACCGGTTCTTATGATGGCTAGGCTCGTATATGGACCACTCATGGACAATTAAGAAGCACACTCGGACAACACAACGGACTTATTTTTGCACTCAAATGGAACAAAAAAGGAAATTATATCCTTAGTGCCTATGTCGACAAGGTAAATGCCTTTTGTTTAATAATTTAAATTTTGGTCCTGTTTTTTAATTTCTTTTTATTTTCAATACATTGCATTCTGATAAAAAAATCAAGTTTTTTTTTGAATCAGATTTTAAAATAAGAACTTAATAATTAATTACTAGAAAGACTGGTTAATGTTTAATAATTTAAACTAGACTTTGAAAGCAATGTAAATTTTTTGAAATTTTCAAATACGTCAAAATATATGGATGGGACTTCTTGTGTTAGAAAATTAAATTACATTTAATTAACAAGAAAATTCTGTCCATGCGAATTTTGAGATTTAATCTTTTTATAGATTTTATTATTTATAAAAAGAATAGCCACAAAGATTTTTGGCAAGTTTTTGTATACGAAAACCTTTAACTCAAGTGATCATTTTTTTATTGATTTAATTAATTCCCAATATAATTAATTAATTTTTTCGAAATATTATTTTAAGATAATTATTAATTTTATATTATTCGGCAAAATATAAATTTTGATATTTTCTCTTAAAAATTTTTAAAAAAATTTAAAAAACCCGACAAAATTTATTTTCATTTTAAATTAATCTTGCTATTTGAAAAAGTTGAATCAAAAATAGCCTAAAAGATGCTTAAAATTTACAAAATTAATTAAAACCCCAATGAATAATTTGATAGGGAATTTTATATTAAATTAGACACTAAATAAATGCACGCAATTTACTTTTTATATAATTTTTATTAAAAAATTAATATAAAATTTCAACTCAGTTTTAAAACATTAAACAAATAAATATTAAGTTATTTTGTGAATTAAAATCATATTGTTCATTGAATTTAAACGCTTAATGTTTCAAATGCTTAATTAAAATTTAAAACCTTATCAAACTTTACTTTTTAAAAAATTGTTTCTAAATTCAGTCTAATTTCGTTTTGCATTTTTTATGGAGTCTTTATTGGAAAGATGATTATTTAATCATTTAAAAACAAATTCTTTACGAAAAGTGGCACCAAATTAATAATAGGTCTGCTTTCTTCTTTTCTTTTGTTTATTTTTGAAAATAAATAAAGATTTTTGGTCCTTATTTTATCCAATGTCTTGGTTTAAAAAAAGGAGATGATTTTTGGAGCTCTCAAGAAGAACTTAAATTATCAGACCATTGATATGTGATTAGTCCTTTATTTTTATTATTATATTTCTAGGAAATAATTTCAGCCATCTCAGCAAAGCGGTAGTGAAGTTTGGATCAAAAATTAATGAAAAATATATTATATTAAAAATTTAATTTCGATTATTTCAAAAATAACAATAAACGTATTTAATTTTAAGTATTTATTTTATAAAAATTTCATAAAGATTTAAAAATATATATAAAAAAGTAAAAAATTGAGAAAAAAAAATTAAGAAAAATAAAAAATATTGACAGATATTGATTAAATAATTAAGTTTTTTTATCGGATAAAAAGTTCATTTAATAAAAGAAAAAATGAAAAAAAAAATATTTATGATTTGGCAGCTTATATGGTCAACATTTTTTTAAAATAAAACTTTAAGTAAAAAAAGCCTCAAAAAGAACTAGTTTATAATTAAAAAATCAAACAGGATAATATTCAAAATATCTCTTTTAATAAAATTAAATCATTTAAGTCATTAAATAATAATAATTCAATTCAATCAAATTAATAAATATTAATAATAATAAATAATAATTTAATCAATAAATCATGTTTTTCAGGTTATCTTTTTTAAAAATTCTAATCTTTTATGTACTTTTTTTATATTTTGTCAAAATTTTTGGATTTTGTTGAATTTTAATCCAACTAAAGTATTAATTATTTTGTTCAATTTTGTTTTTTCATTTTAAGAAATTGAATAAAATATAAATCAATGAATTTAATCACTTATTTCGCACATTAAAGATTTTTTTAAATTTTTAACACCAATCCTTGATTAAATTTCAAAAAAATATTTATTTGATATTTTATTTTGTTCATAATTAACAAAACGAAAAAAAATCTAGCCATCTGTTAAATTGTCATCAAAATGCAAAGATAGGATTTCATGTTTTGTTGTTGATGAATCGATTTTGTTTATTGGAAGTTGAAACTTTAGATAAATTTAGATATTACTATGATAAAAAAAATTTGAATTTAAATAAATAAGAAAAACAAACTCGTCTGGATTAATATTACAAAGGCTTTGTAGGTTTTTTTTTGTTTCACATTATAAATGAACAAATTTATTAAGTAATAATAAACAAATTAAGATAAAATAATTTTTTCGTTATTTTTTTTAAATAGTTAATCTCTTTGTGATTGTTTTTTTTGTCTAATTAATGAAAAAAAAACAAAATTAAAAATTTATTCGATTTATTGTGGACAGAATGGTTTAAAAGTGTTTAAGTCACAATTTAAGTCAAGACCAAGTACGTAAAAATTTAAAGTCTTCAAATTGGACTTGTCTTAGTAAAATTTTTCATTCAAATTTCAATTTGCTCTTTTAGTTCAAAAGTTTCAATTTTTTTAATTTAAATTTTATTATTATTATTATTATTATTATAATTGTTTATAACTTTTTGTGTTCTTTTAAGCACAATTTAAAGCTAAGCTCTAAGACCTTTCCTTCGGACTCAGAGTTGGATAAAAGTCAAATTTTAAAGTCAGAATCACTAAAAGTCTGACTTTGACTTGAGTCCACTCAATTATTATCTATTAGTAGCACGTATCTTTGATTTAAATTTTATCGATATACTTTCGATAGAGTTGGTATTTCAGTCAGTTCTATTATCTGTAAACTGTTTGGAGTGATTCACTGTAAAGTGTTGATACTTTCATATTTCATAAAAAAAATTTGTATCAAATGAAAAATGTAATAAAAGTGGTCTAAAAATTGACTAAAAAACTTAAGAAAAAAATCCATTTTTTTTTTAAATTTGTAAAATATTTTAATATCTAATAAAAGAAGCGTTTATGTAAATTTTAATAAAAATTAAATTATTTGAAAAATTGAATAATGTAACAAAAATACTCTTTTCAGCACACATTTTATTAATTATTTATTTTTAATTTTTTATAACCCTAATCTTTAAGTACAAGCTGAAAAATTTGAATCAAATGTAATGTGTAATAAAAGTGGTCTAAAAATTGACTAAAAAACTTAAGAAAAAAATACAATTTTTTTTTTTAAATTTGTAAAATATTTTAATATCTAATAAAAGAAGCGTTTATGTAGATTTTAATAAAAATTAAATTATTTAAAAAATTGAATAATGTAACAAAAATACTCTTTTCAGCACACATTTTATTAATTATTTATTTTTAATTTTTTATAACCCTAATCTTTAAGTACAAGCTAAAAAATTTGTATCAAATGAAATATGTAATAAAAGTGGTCTAAAAATTGACTAAAAAACTTAAGAAAAAAATACAATTTTTTTTTTTAAATTTGTAAAATATTTTAATATCTAATAAAAGAAGCGTTTATGTAAATTTTAATAAAAATTAAATTATTTAAAAAATTGAATAATGTAACAAAAATACTCTTTTCAGCACACATTTTATTAATTATTTATTTTTAATTTTTTATAACCCTAATCTTTATGTACAAGCTGAAAAATTTGTATCAAATGTAATATTTAATAAAAGTGGTCTAAAAATTGACTAAAAAACTTAAGAAAAAAATACAATTTTTATTTTTAAATTTGTAAAATTTTTTAATATCTAATAAAAATAGCGTTTATGTAAATTTTAATAAAAATTAAATTATTTAAAAAATTGAATAATGCAACAAAAATACTCTTTTCAGCACACATTTTATTAATTATTTATTTTTAATTTTTTATAACCCTAATCTTTATGTACAAGCTGAAAAATTTGTATCAAATGTAATGTGTAATAAAAGTGGTCTAAAAATTGACTAAAAAACTTAAGAAAAAAATACAATTTTTATTTTTAAATTTGTAAAATTTTTTAATATCTAATAAAAATAGCGTTTATGTAAATTTTAATAAAAATTAAATTATTTGAAAAATAGAATAATGTAACAAAAATACTAATTTCAGCACACATTTTATTAATTATTTATTTTTAATTTTTTATAACCCTAATCTTTAAGTACAAGCTGAAAATATTGTATCAAATGAAATATTTAATAAAAGTGGTCTAAAAATTGACTAAAAAACTTAAGAAAAAAATACAATTTTTTTTTTTAAATTTGTAAATTATTTTAATATCAAATAAAAAAAGCGTTTATGGAAATTTAAATAAAAATTAAATTATTTAAAAAATTGAATAATGTAACAAAAATACTCTTTTCAGCACACATTTTATTAATTATTTATTTTAAATTTTTTATAACCCTAATCTTTATGTACAAGCTGAAAAATTTGTATCAAATGTAATATTTAATAAAAGTGGTCTAAAAATTGACTAAAAAACTTAAGAAAAAAATACAATTTTTATTTTTAAATTTGTAAAATTTTTTAATATCTAATAAAAATAGCGTTTATGTAAATTTTAATAAAAATTAAATTATTTAAAAAATTGAATAATGTAACAAAAATACTCTTTTCAGCACACATTTTATTAATTATTTATTTTTAATTTTTTAAAACCCTAATCTTTAAGAACAAGCTGAAAAATTTGTATCAAATGAAATATGTAATAAAAGTGGTCTAAAAATTGACTAAAAAACTTAAGAAAAAAATACAATTTTTTTTTTAAATTTGTAAAATATTTTAATATCTAATAAAAGAAGCGTTTATGTAAATTTTAATAAAAATTAAATTATTTAAAAAATTGAATAATGTAACAAAAATACTCTTTTCAGCACACATTTTATCAATTATTTATTTTTAATTTTTTATAACCCTAATCTTTAAGAACAAGCTAAAAAATTTGTATCAAATGTAATATTTAATAAAAGTGGTCTAAAAATTGACTAAAAAACTTAAGAAAAAAATCCATTTTTTTTTTTTAAATTTGTAAAATATTTTAATATCAAATAAAAATAGCGTTTATGTAAATTTTAATAAAAATTAAATTATTTGAAAAATTGAATAATGTAACAAAAATACTCTTTTCAGCACACATTTTATTAATTATTTATTTTAAATTTTTTATAACCCTAATCTTTAAGTACAAGCTGAAAAATTTGTATCAAATGAAATATGTAATAAAAGTGGTCTAAAAATTGACTAAAAAACTTAAGAAAAAAATACAATTTTTATTTTTAAATTTGTAAAATATTTTAATATTTAATAAAAGAAGCGTTTATGTAAATTTTAATAAAAATTAAATTATTTGAAAAATTGAATAATGTAACAAAAATACTCTTTTCAGCACACATTTTATTAATTATTTATTTTTAATTTTTTAAAACCCTAATCTTTAAGAACAAGCTGAAAAATTTGTATCAAATGAAATATGTAATAAAAGTGGTCTAAAAATTGACTAAAAAACTTAAGAAAAAAATCCATTTTTTTTTTTAAATTTGTAAAATATTTTAATATCTAATAAAAGAAGCGTTTATGTAAATTTTAATAAAAATTAAATTATTTGAAAAATTGAATAATGTAACAAAAATACTCTTTTCAGCACACATTTTATTAATTATTTATTTTTAATTTTTTATAACCCTAATCTTTAAGAACAAGCTAAAAAATTTGTATCAAATGTAATATTTAATAAAAGTGGTCTAAAAATTGACTAAAAAACTTAAGAAAAAAATCCATTTTTTTTTTTTAAATCTGTAAAATATTTTAATATCTAATAAAAATAGCGTTTATATAAATTTTAATAAAAATTAAATTATTTAAAAAATTGAATAATGTAACAAAAATACTCTTTTCAGCACACATTTTATTAATTATTTATTTTTAATTTTTTATAACCCTAATCTTTATGTACAAGCTGAAAAATTTGTATCAAATGTAATGTGTAATAAAAGTGGTCTAAAAATTGACTAAAAAACTTAAGAAAAAAATACAATTTTTTTTTTTTAATTTGTAAAATATTTTAATATCTAATAAAAGAAGCGTTTATGTAAATTTTAATAAAAATTAAATTATTTAAAAAATTGAATAATGTAACAAAAATACTCTTTTCAGCACACATTTTATCAATTATTTATTTTTAATTTTTTATAACCCTAATCTTTAAGAACAAGCTAAAAAATTTGTATCAAATGTAATATTTAATAAAAGTGGTCTAAAAATTGACTAAAAAACTTAAGAAAAAAATCCATTTTTTTTTTTTAAATTTGTAAAATATTTTAATATCAAATAAAAATAGCGTTTATGTAAATTTTAATAAAAATTAAATTATTTGAAAAATTGAATAATGTAACAAAAATACTCTTTTCAGCACACATTTTATTAATTATTTATTTTAAATTTTTTATAACCCTAATCTTTAAGTACAAGCTGAAAAATTTGTATCAAATGAAATATGTAATAAAAGTGGTCTAAAAATTGACTAAAAAACTTAAGAAAAAAATACAATTTTTATTTTTAAATTTGTAAAATATTTTAATATTTAATAAAAGAAGCGTTTATGTAAATTTTAATAAAAATTAAATTATTTGAAAAATTGAATAATGTAACAAAAATACTCTTTTCAGCACACATTTTATTAATTATTTATTTTTAATTTTTTAAAACCCTAATCTTTAAGAACAAGCTGAAAAATTTGTATCAAATGAAATATGTAATAAAAGTGGTCTAAAAATTGACTAAAAAACTTAAGAAAAAAATCCATTTTTTTTTTTAAATTTGTAAAATATTTTAATATCTAATAAAAGAAGCGTTTATGTAAATTTTAATAAAAATTAAATTATTTGAAAAATTGAATAATGTAACAAAAATACTCTTTTCAGCACACATTTTATTAATTATTTATTTTTAATTTTTTATAACCCTAATCTTTAAGAACAAGCTAAAAAATTTGTATCAAATGTAATATTTAATAAAAGTGGTCTAAAAATTGACTAAAAAACTTAAGAAAAAAATCCATTTTTTTTTTTTAAATCTGTAAAATATTTTAATATCTAATAAAAATAGCGTTTATATAAATTTTAATAAAAATTAAATTATTTAAAAAATTGAATAATGTAACAAAAATACTCTTTTCAGCACACATTTTATTAATTATTTATTTTTAATTTTTTATAACCCTAATCTTTATGTACAAGCTGAAAAATTTGTATCAAATGTAATGTGTAATAAAAGTGGTCTAAAAATTGACTAAAAAACTTAAGAAAAAAATCCATTTTTTTTTTTAAATTTGTAAAATATTTTAATATCTAATAAAAGAAGCGTTTATGTAAATTTTAATAAAAATTAAATTATTTGAAAAATTGAATAATGTAACAAAAATACTCTTTTCAGCACACATTTTATTAATTATTTATTTTTAATTTTTTATAACCCTAATCTTTAAGAACAAGCTAAAAAATTTGTATCAAATGTAATATTTAATAAAAGTGGTC
Organism: Brachionus asplanchnoidis; assembly: GCA_025491095.1. NCBI lineage: Eukaryota > Metazoa > Rotifera > Eurotatoria > Ploima > Brachionidae > Brachionus > Brachionus asplanchnoidis. The sequence continues at coordinate 677,994 of JAILYF010000058.1, forward strand.
TAAAAATTGACTAAAAAACTTAAGAAAAAAATCCATTTTTTTTTTTTAAATCTGTAAAATATTTTAATATCTAATAAAAATAGCGTTTATATAAATTTTAATAAAAATTAAATTATTTAAAAAATTGAATAATGTAACAAAAATACTCTTTTCAGCACACATTTTATTAATTATTTATTTTTAATTTTTTATAACCCTAATCTTTATGTACAAGCTGAAAAATTTGTATCAAATGTAATGTGTAATAAAAGTGGTCTAAAAATTGACTAAAAAACTTAAGAAAAAAATACAATTTTTTTTTTTTAATTTGTAAAATATTTTAATATCTAATAAAAGAAGCGTTTATGTAAATTTTAATAAAAATTAAATTATTTAAAAAATTGAATAATGTAACAAAAATACTCTTTTCAGCACACATTTTATTAATTATTTATTTTTAATTTTTTAAAACCCTAATCTTTAAGAACAAGCTGAAAAATTTGTATCAAATGAAATATGTAATAAAAGTGGTCTAAAAATTGACTAAAAAACTTAAGAAAAAAATACAATTTTTTTTTTAAATTTGTAAAATATTTTAATATCTAATAAAAGAAGCGTTTATGTAAATTTTAATAAAAATTAAATTATTTAAAAAATTGAATAATGTAACAAAAATACTCTTTTCAGCACACATTTTATTAATTATTTATTTTAAATTTTTTATAACCCTAATCTTTATGTACAAGCTGAAAAATTTGTATCAAATGTAATGTGTAATAAAAGTGGTCTAAAAATTGACTAAAAAACTTAAGAAAAAAATACAATTTTTTTTTTAAATTTGTAAAATATTTTAATATCTAATAAAAGAAGCGTTTATGTAAATTTTAATAAAAATTAAATTATTTAAAAAATTGAATAATGTAACAAAAATACTCTTTTCAGCACACATTTTATTAATTATTTATTTTAAATTTTTTATAACCCTAATCTTTATGTACAAGCTGAAAAATTTGTATCAAATGTAATGTGTAATAAAAGTGGTCTAAAAATTGACTAAAAAACTTAAGAAAAAAATACAATTTTTTTTTTAAATTTGTAAAATATTTTAAAATCTAATAAAAGAAGCGTTTATGTAAATTTTAATAAAAATTAAATTATTTAAAAAATTGAATAATGTAACAAAAATACTCTTTTCAGCACACATTTTATTAATTATTTATTTTTAATTTTTTATAACCCTAATCTTTAAGAACAAGCTGAAAAATTTGTATCAAATGAAATATGTAATAAAAGTGGTCTAAAAATTGACTAAAAAACTTAAGAAAAAAATCCATTTTTTTTTTTAAATTTGTAAAATATTTTAATATCTAATAAAAGAAGCGTTTATGTAAATTTTAATAAAAATTAAATTATTTAAAAAATTGAATAATGTAACAAAAATACTCTTTTCAGCACACATTTTATTAATTATTTATTTTAAATTTTTTATAACCCTAATCTTTATGTACAAGCTGAAAAATTTGTATCAAATGTAATATTTAATAAAAGTGGTCTAAAAATTGACTAAAAAACTTAAGAAAAAAATCCATTTTTATTTTTAAAATTGTAAAATATTTTAATATTTAATAAAAGAAGCGTTTATGTAAATTTTAATAAAAATAAAATTATTTGAAAAATTGAATAATGTAACAAAAATACTCTTTTCAGCACACATTTTATTAATTATTTATTTTTAATTTTTTATAACCCTAATCTTTAAGAACAAGCTGAAAAATTTGTATCAAATGAAATATGTAATAAAAGTGGTCTAAAAATTGACTAAAAAACTTAAGAAAAAAATACAATTTTTTTTTTTAAATTTGTAAAATATTTTAATATCTAATAAAAGAAGCGTTTATGTAGATTTTAATAAAAATTAAATTATTTAAAAAATTGAATAATGTAACAAAAATACTCTTTTCAGCACACATTTTATTAATTATTTATTTTTAATTTTTTATAACCCTAATCTTTAAGAACAAGCTGAAAAATTTGTATCAAATGAAATATGTAATAAAAGTGGTCTAAAAATTGACTAAAAAACTTAAGAAAAAAATACAATTTTTTTTTTTAAATTTGTAAAATATTTTAATATCTAATAAAAGAAGCGTTTATGTAGATTTTAATAAAAATTAAATTATTTAAAAAATTGAATAATGTAACAAAAATACTCTTTTCAGCACACATTTTATTAATTATTTATTTTTAATTTTTTATAACCCTAATCTTTAAGTACAAGCTGAAAAATTTGTATCAAATGAAATATGTAATAAAAGTGGTCTAAAAATTGACTAAAAAACTTAAGAAAAAAATCCATTTTTTTTTTTAAATTTGTAAAATATTTTAATATCTAATAAAAGAAGCGTTTATGTAAATTTTAATAAAAATTAAATTATTTAAAAAATTGAATAATGTAACAAAAATACTCTTTTCAGCACACATTTTATTAATTATTTATTTTTAATTTTTTATAACCCTAATCTTTAAGAACAAGCTGAAAAATTTGTATCAAATGTAATGTGTAATAAAAGTGGTCTAAAAATTGACTAAAAAACTTAAGAAAAAAATACAATTTTTTTTTTAAATATGTAAAATATTTTAAAATCTAATAAAAGAAGCGTTTATGTAAATTTTAATAAAAATTAAATTATTTAAAAAATTGAATAATGTAACAAAAATACTCTTTTCAGCACACATTTTATTAATTATTTATTTTTAATTTTTTAAAACCCTAATCTTTAAGAACAAGCTGAAAAATTTGTATCAAATGAAATATGTAATAAAAGTGGTCTAAAAATTGACTAAAAAACTTAAGAAAAAAATCCATTTTTTTTTTTAAATTTGTAAAATATTTTAATATCTAATAAAAGAAGCGTTTATGTAAATTTTAATAAAAATTAAATTATTTAAAAAATTGAATAATGTAACAAAAATACTCTTTTCAGCACACATTTTATTAATTATTTATTTTAAATTTTTTATAACCCTAATCTTTAAGTACACGCTGAAAAATTTGTATCAAATGAAATATTTAATAAAAGTGGTCTAAAAATTGACTAAAAAACTTAAGAAAAAAATACAATTTTTATTTTTAAATTTGTAAAATATTTTAATATTTAATAAAAGAAGCGTTTATGTAAATTTTAATAAAAATTAAATTATTTGAAAAATTGAATAATGTAACAAAAATACTCTTTTCAGCACACATTTTATTAATTATTTATTTTTAATTTTTTATAACCCTAATCTTTAAGTACACGCTGAAAAATTTGTATCAAATGAAATATGTAATAAAAGTGGTCTAAAAATTGACTAAAAAACTTAAGAAAAAAATACAATTTTTTTTTTTAAATTTGTAAAATATTTTAATATCTAATAAAAGAAGCGTTTATGTAGATTTTAATAAAAATTAAATTATTTAAAAAATTGAATAATGTAACAAAAATACTCTTTTCAGCACACATTTTATTAATTATTTATTTTTAATTTTTTATAACCCTAATTTTTAAGTACAAGCTGAAAAATTTGTATCAAATGAAATATGTAATAAAAGTGGTCTAAAAATTGACTAAAAAACTTAAGAAAAAAATACAATTTTTTTTTTTAAATTTGTAAAATATTTTAATATCTAATAAAAGAAGCGTTTATGTAGATTTTAATAAAAATTAAATTATTTAAAAAATTGAATAATGTAACAAAAATACTCTTTTCAGCACACATTTTATTAATTATTTTTTTTTAATTTTTTATAACCCTAATCTTTAAGTACAAGCTGAAAAATTTGTATCAAATGAAATATGTAATAAAAGTGGTCTAAAAATTGACTAAAAAACTTAAGAAAAAAATACAATTTTTTTTTTTAAATTTGTAAAATATTTTAATATCTAATAAAAGAAGCGTTTATGTAGATTTTAATAAAAATTAAATTATTTAAAAAATTGAATAATGTAACAAAAATACTCTTTTCAGCACACATTTTATTAATTATTTATTTTTAATTTTTTATAACCCTAATCTTTAAGTACAAGCTGAAAAATTTGTATCAAATGAAATATGTAATAAAAGTGGTCTAAAAATTGACTAAAAAACTTAAGAAAAAAATACAATTTTTTTTTTAACAATTCATTTTTTATTAATAATATTTTATTTTCAAACCAGAGATTGAGCGTAGGGACACATTGCTCTATCCTTATATTGTATTTAAATATTATTCGAAGATATGTTTTTTTTATTTTTGTTTTTTAATAAAATCATATTTTTCAAAAATCAAATCTCTCAGTCTTTTTTTTTTTTTTTTTTCTAAACAAAAATTATTTAAAGCATTTAAATTTTGTAGTTGAATCATAAATTTTAGTATTTTAATTTTATTTTTTAAAAGAACTTTTTTGCAAGTACAAACTCTTTTAAATTCATTTTTTTGAAAAATTGAAGAAATAATTTAATTTTAGATGAATCCAAATAATAGACCTTCTTTTAATAGACCTTATTTTTATATTAGCGACGAAGAATCGGAAATGTTTGACTTGCCAGAATATATTTTTCGCCCGATTGATCTTGAGGACATAAAAGCCATTAAAGAAATTCCAACAATGGAAGAAATGAGAAAAATTGCTTGTGCTGGGTTTAAGAAAATTTACGAGGGCTGCAAAAATTCTTATTTAGCAGAAAATTTTGGAGTAAACAAACATAATGATATATATATTTTTTTAGTTTTAACACAATATTTTTAGTATGCTTTAGATGATGTACCAGATTATTTACTGGAACAGTTTCGAATGGAAGATGAGGTAAACAACAGTGTTATCAATCAGCCATCACTCGGCCAAGAATTTAATGTTAGTAAATTTATATCAAAAACAAAAAATTTTTGGTTAATTGAGAATATTTTTAGGAAATACAATCATATTCAAGCGATTCTAGACAAAATAATGATTCTCAAGAAAAAGAAAAAATCAATGTTGAAAAAATCTGTGAAAATATACAACTAATAGAACTAAATGATAGCTCACTAGAACAAACTAAACAACCAGATAATTCAGCTCAGTCTTTATTCCAAGATTGTTATGGATCTAATGAAAAGTTATCTGAAAAAAGCCTTAATAATTCATTTTCTGAATCAAATGGTATTATATATCATGAGAATTTACAAATTTCAAAGCTTAATAATGAAATTGTGAAGCCTCTGTCAAATTTTAGTTTAGATAAAAGTGACGCAAATTATTTAAATGAAAAATTTAGAAGAAAACCTTGTATGGTTGGTACCAAAGGTTTCAATTGTTCATCAATAAAGTTTAATCAACAAATGCCATGACATGAGTTTTATAATCAACAGAGAAATCTTTTTAATCAAATGGACAAAAGTGAAAATTTTCAGAATTAGATAAATGTGCAAAACTTTCTTGAATCAACAGCTAGCTTAGTTGATTATTATTATTATCAAATTGGCAATAATCTAAAAAATCAATTTTTATTAAATAAATCAAAAAATAGTTCTAGATCTCTCTGTGGCTCAACAAATGGTCAATTTATAAGCAAATTTTAAAAATTGTAAAGTTTTTTTTTTTTAATTCATTTAAATTTTAAATTTTTTGTTTTCCAAATTTGAGATTTGATTTTCTGTATAAAATCATAAATAAAGTTAATAAAAGATTGAAATAACTATTCCCTTAGCTACGATATAACTTTTAAAAATTTATTATTGAAAAATAAAATTGTTCTATTAGAATCATCGATATTAAGCTATTGTCATTTTTATTTTATTTTTTTTTAATTTAATTAATTTAATTGAAACAAAAATCTTTTAAGAAAACGATCCAAAATTACTGAAAAAATTATCTAACGAATGTCCATACTCTCCAGAACTTCAAAAAGTTAAAATGTTTATGTTAAATACATAAATGATAATCAAAAAATTCTTATAGATATTTTTTCTTTAATAAGTTTGATTTTTTCAATTCCATTTTTAGCCAACTTGGTTTTTTATCTTTTTGGCTTATTTCTTTTAAATCATTGTTTCTCTGTTTGGTTTAAAGCAAACAAATGGGAGCACTAAGCCAATTAAGAAAAAAACATTTGAAATGTTTAAAAAAAATAATTAAAGAAAAAATTAAATTAAGAATATTTGTCTAAGCCATCAAAATTAGCCATCTTGTCACCAAAATTCCCTTCACGAGTTGTAAGCTTAGGACAATAATTATATTAATCAAAATATTTTTGAAATTACGATGAGGATAATGCTTAATTCTTTTGGCATCTTAACTATAGATGTTGGAAACATTTAAATTTGCACTCAAAGACCGGATAGCCATTTTTTTTTATTTTTCACATTTTTTTCCATGAAAATAAAAATATTTTGTATCAAAAATAAGTTAATTATAGCATTCTTTTGATTTTAAATTTTTTTGAAGAAAGAATTCAAAAATCATTAAATTTATTGGATAAAGAGAATAGAAAATACCAGAGTTGTTTAAAAGTCACAAGTCTCAAGTCAAGTCACGACTTTTTTTTTTTTCTTCAAAAGTCAGACTAAAGACTATAATTTTTTTTTTTTAAAAAGTCCAAGTCAAGACTTTAAAATTTTGAATACTGAAGAAGAAATTTATGCTAAAATTGCAAGAAAATTCTGTAAATAGCAAATCTATTGCATTAGACAACCCAAAAGTATATAAATTTTTTGATATTAAGCCTGATCTAGCAAATTAAAAAAAAAAGTCCTGACTTGAATTTTTTTTTAATTCTAAGTCCTGACTTGGACTTTGAAAAAAGAAAAAAGTTTTGAATTGGACTTTTTTTTTAATGACTTGGACTTTTTTTTGGGACTTTTAAACAGCTCTGGAAAATACATTAAAAAAGGGTCAAAAAACCTCTCTGGACTTTTTTCGTGTCAAAATTAAATAGCTCTACAATTATATTTCAACAATTTGTTAAAACACTTTTTTATTTTGATTTACAGGGTCTATGCATGAATTTTTGGGCGATACAAAATTTGTATCATTTTTGAAAATTTTTTGAGTAACATATTATATTTTTTTTAAATCTTTTTATATTCAAAAATTCAAGATTAACAAAAAATATTCTAATTTTAAACAGAGGAAAATATTTTAAATAACTCCTGCTCAGATAAAATTAGAAATATGTTTTTTAAATAATAATTTTCTAGAAATAGAACTCATAAATTTACACAAAATGGAACAGACAAGTATTTTGACTATTATTTTTCTGATTTAATCAAACACATAACAGCTCAAGTAAATAAAATAATTTCATAAACCCAAAAGTCTGAGCATGAAGCAACCAGCAATTTAAAAAATTTATTTTTCTCAAGCTTAAATGAGATCCAAATTCCAGATTTGAACAATAATTTTTCGAAAACGGGTTGGGTTTATTCATTCCAAATCAAAAATTTGAGGCAAAAAAAAATGACATAAATTTTAAAAACAAAATTGGAAAATTGGTAATTTTAGGAGATCAGATTGATTTCGTTGTTCTGAGTAACCTAAGGTAAAGATTAAATGAAAATAAAATACAATTTAAATTATTCTGTATAAAATACAATTTAAAGCAAAATTTTCAAAGATAATTTGTCGGCTGATTATCTGGACTTTAAAACGTTCAAAGTAATCTATGTTTTTTTATTGCTATTGAAATAAGAATACTTCGATAGGAAGCACTAGAGACTACTATATTACAAAAACTGATAGAATCAGAATCAATCATTAATGATCCAATAATTGACTTGACTAAAATTGGTGAAAATCACTTGGAAAAATTGACAATTGATGGAAAAAAATTAAAATTTAATGAAAACGATTTTGATGAAATAGTCAAATCAATTGATGAATTGTAAAAAACTTTTCATTTTTTCTTTAAAAATGAAAATTTTCATAGAATACATGTAGATACGCTTGCCAACTTTAAAAATTTAAAAAAGCTTGTAATCAAATGTGATCATTTGAATTTGATTAAATCAAGGAATTTTTCAATTCTATCTCATTTGGAATACTTATCAATAGCTGAGAGTAAAATAAACAAAATTGAAAAAGGTGCATTTCATGGATTGATTCAGCTTATTTAACTATTTCTTTCTTCAAACGAAATAACAAACATTGAAGCTGAAAATTTCATCGGACTAGATCATTTGGAATAATTTTTTCTAAACAAGAATAAAATTGAATCAATAGAAAACAAAACATTTGCTGCCTTGGTAAATTTTTTTTTTTTTATTTAAAATTTAAAAATAGCCAACTTTCGTCGGTAGGCAGCTTGGAGATCGATCGCTCCCCTTTCGGGAAATTTAGTTTGCTTTTTCTTCTTTTTTTTTCTTATATGAGTGTGACAATTTTTATCTTTTCTTCCCTTCTTTCTGTTAAGTTTAAAACTGTCTGTAAAAAAAGAAAAACAAACCTAATGAATTAATTTGTATAAAAATTTGTCTAAAAATAGAAAAATAAATTGCATAAAAATAAGGCGGTTACAAAAAATTATGTTCCTTCTAAAAATATAAAAATGGAATTAAGAAAGCTCTATATTATTTGGTAAATTTGAAAGCCTTAGAAATGGTTGAGAACCGAATCAAATTTCTTTGCGAAAATTAATTTGAAAATTCTAAATCTAAATCACAACAAGTCAGGTTTAAGAATAGACGACAAGGCTTTCAATTCTCTTTCAGGTCTCGAAGTACTAGACTTAGCCAGCAATACTATTGAGCATTTAGACTATTTGGTAGTGCTTGATATCGATAACGAATATCGATAGAAGATATCGATAGATTATCGATATCATCCAAGGGTATCGATATTTGCCAAGAGTTCTGCTAAATTATTTGATTTTTAAATTCAATTTGAATAAATTATACTTAAAATAAATTAATTTATAAAATTGAATATAAAATTGAAAATAAATAATGAAATTAATAATTTTAATTAAAAAGCTTCCTAATAAAATTTTCATAAATTAATTTTTATTATTCAAGATTTATGATCTACTTAAATAAAAAAAAATTTAAAAAATAGCAAATTTGTTTTTTATTCATTTTTTATTTTTTTTTGCAGAAATCTGTATTCAGTTTTACTTTATTTTTTTCTGTTCGGTAAAGAATCATTATTTTTTTAACTTTGTTTGGATTTTGTGAATTTTGTTCGATCGTGTTTTTTAGGCGTCAAAAATGGAAAATTAAATAAATAGGCGCTAAATTCAAAAAATTTTTAAAAAATTTAAAATTAATTTTAAATTGACTAAAATTTTTTAAATAAGAAATTGGATGCATTTTAAATCGAAAAGAGTAAATTTAGTGTAGGTTATCTGAATTGAACTTTTTTTTTTAATTTTTTTTAAATTTTGAAAGATTTTTTGAATTTAGCGCCTATTTATTTAATTTTTCACTTTTGACGCCTATAAAACATGTAGGAACGGCAGATTTTGAATGGGAACGGCAATATGTGTAGATGGAACGGCAATTTTTCATGATGGAACGCTTACTAATTCACCGGGCCGCCTAATTAACTGGACGGAACGGCAATTTTTGAAAATGGACCGGTTGATAAATTTTAGCCATTATCTTTTCTCAAAAAATAAAAAAAAAATTTTAGCCATTATCTTTTCTCAAAAAATAAAAAAAAAATTTTATCATTATCTTAACTCAAAAAATAAAAAAAAAATTTTATCATTATCTTAACTCAAAAAATAAAAAAAAAATTTTAAGTCAGTGACTTGACTTAAAAAAAAAAATTAAAAAAAAAAATTTAAAAAATTTGACATTTTTGCTGATTTTAGAGGTATAAGGATTAATAATATTTAATTATTGGAAACGACCAAAATGCTTTTGACTTTTTTTCCAAGAAAAAGTAAGTAAGATTAAAAATAAATTTTTTAATAATTTTATTCAATAATTTACTAGATGATAAGAAAATTTAATTGGCAAAAATTATTCCCATTGGCAAATGGATATACTTTGGCTGAGTCGAGTTAAAGCCAATTTCGTTCAAATACTTCTTGTCCAAAGTTTGGTCCTTGTCTTGCAATTGAACTTCTGATGGAACAAACCAGTATTTTTTCAAGCTATAATTGCTCGTGTATTTGATAAATTGAAGAGCATTCAATTCATACTCGGCGCCAATATTTCATTGTTAGCTCGCCATTTTGGAAGCAAAAAATTTTTCACACTCTCAACTCCATGAATAGAATAATTTCCGCTTTGTTTGCGAGTTTGAACGCCGCGTTCAATAGGAAAACTGTTTATGCAAACAGTGGGCTGATTGAGCAAATAGGCAACTTCCATCACTAGGCTTATGTTCTGCGAGTACAAACACACAGCAGTAGCGAAACGCGAAGTGTTCGCCAATTGAACTGATTCTTTGACAGTTCGGAAAGGAATCAACAGCACATAAGGTCCATTTACTTCATTTAAATTTATTTGTGAGTTCAATGAACTATTTTGAATTATTGTTGGTGTGAGTTGAGAATGGTTGGCGAATGTTTTCACTTTGGCACCAAACTCAATAGCTTGGTCACTCAAAGCTTTTCTAAACTTTTCCAAATCATTCTTGTCAATCAAACAACCAATGTCATTGCATTTGTCCGTGTGATTTCCTTGTCTCAATTTGTCAAATCGATTCTCTAGCCTGCGCAAAAAATTCTCATAAAAGACTTCTCGGCTAGTTCGACCAGAGCACACACTTTCACATGCAACTAGTATATTGAAATGTTTTTGAACATTTCGTGCCATATTGTACACTATTTTTTCTCGGTCAGTTTGGTCAAGAGAAGCCCAAGATTTAGCAGAGCTTACGCTCGATTCTATTGCTTGATTAACTAGATCTTTATCACAGTCGACTAATTTTGCCAGAATGTTTCCATTAAAAGGGTTCTTGACATCGAAAAATTTTTTTTCTTCAATGTGATATTGACCATTAATAATCGGACCAAATGTTCCATTATTATGAGCCGTAATCCAGAACTAAAAATTTATTTGATTAAAATTTTTTTTTTAATTTTCAATATTTTTGTTTTAAAACCTTCAAGGCAGCATCACTGTCCAAAACAGGATCATAGCTCAAACTAGTGAAAAATATGTAAGAAAAGGTTAAATTTCGAAAAGATACGTAAAATTACCAAAAAAGACATTTTTTAGGCCATTTTTTTTTTTTTCAGTAAATTAAAAAATTTTACGTAAATTTACATACAAAGCGAATTTTAAAATGGTAAAATTCAGTAAGATTTGTATAATTTTGGTAAAAATGTGCTAAAAAAAAAAGTTCAAACACATGCTTTAAATGCTTTATTTTAAATATTTTAATTAATTTAATGGTTGGACCAGTCTACATTTTTTTATTCATTGATTAATAATTGGGATAAACATATTTTTCTTAGATTAATATACTAAAATAATTCATAAAGCTTGATCTTTTTACTTAAACTGTGCATTCAAATTTGATATAATAGCATTAAAATTTAAATTCCATAATTGTTTTTGAAGCTCAATTTTAATAGAATTTTAAAAATTAGAATCAATTAATAGCCTTATTAAATGTATTTTTCAAATTTAAAATTATTTTAATTATATCACTTTTCTTTTTAAATTAGTAGAATTATAATTATATTTAGATAAAAATTTACATTTACATCTTTGTACTCGACGAACTGAAGGTAGAGAAAGTGCTGGAGTAAACCATTGAAGATCTTCTTAATTAGTTCCATGTTCACTTAAAGCAATTTCAGACAACTTTCCATCAAAGCCGTACAAATTAAGTTTCTAAACCAAGTAAATGAATAAATATAATTTCTTCATTTTCATAAAATACCATTTTAAATTTATCTTTTGATTTGTAATATTTTACAAAAGGTTCATTATTTGCCTTAAAAGCATCTTTTAAATCATCATTCGAAGGTGGCTCAATCCGAGGACAAAACCAGACTTCGTTTGACTCTTCGTTTGACGTCTAACTTCATATTCAACAAATTATTTTTTTGCTGAATTTCGGCCAGATTTACATAATGATCAAATGAATCAAATGATGATTTACATTGTGGTTGTTTTGAGAAGGAGCTACACTCGTGGTCAACCTGTGGCATTAAAGGTGAATCATCTTTTGAAAAACTTTCATCATTCGAAGAATTTGAAGAATCAGCAGCACTTTCATCAATTATTGACTCTGTATGTTTATATTCTTTTTTCTCTTCCTCAATTTTTTCAACTGTCACTCCGTCACTGTCATCAGATGAGATGGTATCATTCAAAATGCTTAAATTTTCATCTTTTTCACTTAATTAACTAAAAAAATTAAAAATTAAAAAATTAAATTTTATTTTTTTTAACTCATGATTATCAGTTCTTTTTTCTATTTGTGTCAAATCATAATTTTCTTTCAATAGGTTTTCTTTTTCCTCTTCATCTACAATTTTTTTAATTGTTTTGAAAATTGATAAAAATGAATATTTAATATGTTTACCATCCGGAATAATTGAGTTTTCCAAATCTGCGTTATCATGAAGATCTTCGAGCATATCAGCTTTCAATTCATCGTTGATATAATCAACTTCTTCAAATGTTTGATTAATATCGCACAAGTCTTGAACACTCTTGACCACAATTTTTTCTTCTTCAACAAAATTAAAAAATTTTTCATTTTAAATTTTTTTTTTAAATATAAAATGTACATTTCTGTTCCTTTTTGAATGGATATTTGGCCTCAAAACTTTCTAGTCATATTTAAAACTGAATAAAATTTAATAATTTTTTTTTCAAATGCAACCTGGTCTCTAAAAGCATAATTAATCTCTTTTTGAACTCAATTTTATTTTCGATTTTTTAAATATTTGTTCGCTCTAAATAATATAATTAAGTTTAAAGAACTTTTATAATATCAAATATCTGCCTGACCTTCTGTATCAATTGTTTCAAGTGGAATATCAATGTTCTGTAATTGACGTCTTTTTTTTTCTTTCATCCCATAGTGCACTCATTCCTGGATTTAGCATATATCCATCTTAAAAAAAAATTTTTTTTTCTAAATTAAATCCTAAAACTGCCAAAAATACCAACCTTTGTCCATATCAAAGTTCATGATATCTGCGACACAAGAGTCAAGTTCAAGATCACATGCTGACTGCCTTTCTATTCTCTGGTCAATAAACAATTCTCTTAAATAAAAGTCAAACATTTAATTAAAATTTGGATTATTTTTACTCTGCCAAATTTTTCACATCCCATTTTTTGTCTTTTTCTAAATTCTGACTTCCGAAATTGTCAGAATTTATCTCAGCCTCATCAGTACTTGAGTTTTTGCGCCTGAATTTTACCAATTTTAAATGAATCAAATTCATCCCGAATAAATTAAAATCCATCAAAAATTGAAGATTGTAAGGCACATGGGACTCATAAGTCTGAAACGACTCGTTCATTATGCTACCATTTAGCAATAATTCGCTCAATTTAAAATAAACCAAAATAAAAATTTTATTTTTGATCAATTTTTTTTAATTTACTTTTTAACAATTGCTGGGTTAAATAGATAGATTTTCAAGAACAAAGTATCATTTTCATGGTATCCGTACATTGATCTTTAAATAAAAAAGCCATTTAAATTATTTTATTTCAATGACTAAAATTTAATTTAATTTTTCAAAATTTTACATTTTTTAAAATATATTTTAATTACTTTGTATAAATTGGCTTTATTTGAATACGTGCTGAGTTGACAATGGATCTTTGACGCATAAAGCTATGTTAAGTACCTTGTCTATTTGATTTGCCAATTCAAAGGTATATTTGGCAAGCTCATCCATATCAAGAGATGATTTCAATGGCTTGAATAGAAGATAAGCAAACACGTTGTGAATATGGAGGCATGCTTTTGGCCTAAAAAATACTCAAAAGTTTTGAAATTTTTTTGGTGATTTTAGTTGTAGAGAATTAAACCTTTTTTAGTGGAACCGAATATTCTAATTACAGGTACTTGTTTGATTTCGCAACAGCGAAAATCTGAGTAGACTCTGACTCTGGTTTTGCCAAATAGAAATTTATGCTAAAAATCCGCAACGAAAACATTAAAAAATCTTTCTTTTATTTGAACTTTTCCCTTAATCGGCATACAAAAAAATCATGTAAAATTTATATTTATTTGATTTAAACTCCTGATCGCTTTTAATTAACCACTTTTGTCAAGTTTTTTTTCAAATAAAATTTAGCTGATTTAAACTAGATTTTTTTTGAAAATTTTGAAGTAAAAAACAATGATTTAAAATTCTAAATTTTAAATCTAAAATTGATTCGCTTAAATATTAACAAAAAAGGCTCTCTTATTTTATAGTCCAGAGTTTTTGAGATCGATTTTAAATTCTATTGAATTTTTGACAGCTTTTGTGAAATAGTGGAAAAATATTTCATTTTGAAAATAATTTTTCGACAATTTATTCAATTCATTTTATGCTTTTTGTTCTTTACTAAAAAGTATTACAAAAATGGTATTGTGAAATTCAAATACAAATTGAACAAAAATTCTTCATTTTTTTAGAAATAAAATTAAAGTTAATAAAGAAAATTTAAAAAAATGCATCCACCAAGTACATTATACTTTGTTGCACATTTAAAACCATAAAATTATTTTCAAAAAATGAAAATTTTTTGTTCAATTTGTATTTTAAATTTACAACACACACAAAAAATCCATTAGCGTTCTTAAATCTATTCTCATTTAAAACTTTACAAATTTCTTAAAAGATATCCACAATCTATCTTTTTAAATCTTGTAAAACAAAAATTTTTAATTTTTTTAATTTGCCTATATTTGCTTGTTTTAAGTTTTAATAATTTTTGCCTCAAAGTTTTTCTAATTAATTCTTGAAAATTAATGCAAAAATCATTTTTAACAAAAACAAATCAAAAGCAAAATTTTCTGATATTCTGATAAAACTCATGTTAAATTTCACCTTTAAGAAATTTACAATGAATTGACGGCTTTTGAAATTATCGAAGACTATCGAATAGAAGTTTAACTTAAAATAATTACAAAGTTTATAAATTTATAATAGTTTAAACTACATTGAGAGTGGTGATCAAAGATTTAAGAAAGTTAAATTTATTAAAGAAATTAACAAAAGCTCCAAACTGCACAAATTAAAAAAATATTTGAGTTAAAAAATTTTGATGATTATATTCTGATGGTTTACATAAACTAATTTAATTAATGTTAACTAATTGAATTTTTTTTTGTGAATTAATTTTTATTTTTATAATGTCTGAATTCATTATAAAAACCATCAGATAATTTTAAAAAATGCTAGTGTTGAAAAAAGCTGAAAATATCTTTTGTTTAATAAATCCTGTATAATCAATAAATCTTCATTAAATTTTATTTTGGTTCTAAATTTTATTATTTAGACGACTATTTTATTTATTCAGTTTTATAGATAATTTACACCAAATTTTGACTAAGCGAAGGTAATTACAAATATTAAATAAATACAATTATTGAATCAAATTAATGAATCATTTCTGCAAAATTTCAAATTGTTTTATAATTTTGTATCTCCTTAAAAAATTGATAAGTAAAAATTTCAAATTTTCAGCATTTTAATGTGGTTCAAAATTCTTACAGAAATAAAAAGTCATATTATCTACAAGACAATATTTTAGTCATAAAACTAATTTGATTCTCTATTGAAATTTGGATGCAAAGATGCTTTTGCCATTTAAAATTTACTTCAATTAAAGAGATTGGTGAAATAAGGAAGAACAGAATTTTTTTCAAAAATTAAAACTTGAAACTTAATTGAACCTATTTTTCAAAAAAGATTTGAATTTTTAATACTTATTTAAAACTATACTCTATCATTGAAATTGAGAAATATAAATTTTTTCTTGTTAAATTTACTTATAAAATTAATGACAAAGAGAAGGAAAGAAACGATGAATGAAAATAAAATAAAATAAAAATAAAATTCAATGTAACCACAAAATATTTTATCAAAAAAAACAATAAAATGTAAAAAATGAAATCATTTACTGACAAAAAAAGATGAAAATATTTTAAAAAATTTATAATAAATTTCTCAAAAATTTAAATTATGCTTTACTTTAACTTTTATTCATAGATTTATAATTAAAGTTAACTGTTTTTTTTTTATTTGAAAAATTTTATGATTCTTAGACAATGAGTGTAGCTGAAAATGAAAATTCGGTTCTTTACTGGAAACAAAAGTTGGTAGTTATTTAAATAAAAATTGGCCAGTTAAACATGATTTCTTTTTTGTTAGGTACGAAGAGCTCAACTCTCAATTCGATGAATTTCAAAAAAGTTCTCGGGAATTCGAACAAGAATTGGAAACGGAGCTTAAACAGTATGAAAATGAAATGAAAAAGCTGAAAAATTCCAATCACCGACTGACTGTCAGCTGTGATTTATTAAAAGTAAAATTTGTTGAATAAAGTTTATTTTTTTAATTAAATAATCACATTTTTTATAAATTTTTTTTTTCAAGGATAATTTGACAAAAATGAACTCAAGTACACAAAAACAAATATCCAAGCTGCAAGATGAGCTAGCTGAATGCAAATCACTCAAAGATGAAATGCACAAGTACATTCGAGCACTTGAGCAAAAAAATGATGATTTGGAACGGACCAACAGATGTGCCATGTTTTCTTTAGGCGAATTTGAGGCCAAGCTCAACGAAGCTTTGGAAAGAAATGCAATTTTGGAAAGTGAACTGGACGAAAAAGATGAATTGGCCGAAACTGTGCAAAGACTGAGAGATGAGGCCCGTGATCTAAAGCAGGAACTTGCCGTAAGGCAAATAAAGTCACAAAAACAAGAAAATTCGATCAGATCAAATTTAGTTGATGGAACAACTGTCAAAAATAATGGCAATAATAACAGTAATTCGAATTTAAATTTGAACAATTCTTGTCCGATGGAGACTGACACTTCGTTCTCGTCACAGTCCACTGGTGACGATAAAGCCAAAGAGGAAAAAGTGAAAAATTCAGAATTGGCATACAATGTGTTCAATATACCAAATGTTCACCAAAATCCAGTCACTTCTATACGCATTTCGGCACTGAATTTTGTTAGTGACGATTTTAAGAAAATTACGGTAAGTGTCAAACACATTTTTATTTTTTTTCAAGAAAAATTTAATTTCAGCATTTATTTTCTAGTCTATGGGAGCAAGGCTTTTGGCTTCCAGAAATCTAAAGCGAGAAAACAATTGGGACCGACGCAGTCCCAGTCACAAAAAAACGATGATTGATCGATGGAACCATTTCATTGAAATTCATCGATGAAAATTAGAATATTTAATCTAAAATAATCGATGAAAAAATATTCTGATACATTGTAATTTATTTAATTTTTAAATATAATTTTTTTTTATTTTTCAAATTATTTTCAAGAATAAGCATAATAGTAAGCAGAATTTTTAAAAGTCTTTTTTTTCCAATTTTTTTTCAAAATTAATTTACACTTATTATTCATGAAAAACATCAATTCACTTTTATCAATAAAAAAAATTTAATTTTTTACTTTTTTTTTTTTTTTTTTTTAACATATAATTTTGGGTTGCCCCTGGGTTTGTCCGAATGGCTTTCGCCTTCGTTTAAACCCTATTGCTATCGAAAAAATGATTAAAAATGTTCGAGTTCATTTGTTAAAAATTAAAATTTGTATCAATAGAAAAAATTTATTATTTTTTTTATTTACTATTAAGTAAATTAATTGCTTTAGAATTGCTTTATTGTCTTTTAACTAGACTAAAGGCAGCTAAAGTAAATTTTTGAATCAAAGAACATTCCAACTAGATATATATTAAGATATAATTTAAAGCCATAATTTGGATACCTATATATAGATTTTAAATTTGTCTTTAAAGTTTTCAAATAAAGATTTAAAAAAAATCAATTAAAGATCAATTAGAAAAGCATGTTTTTTTTTCTTTTACTTAAAATAGTAAACATTTTATGTTTAATTAAAAAAAAAAATTTGAAAAAGCTAATTTGATCATTAAGAATATAATAAATTAAGTTTTGATCATTTGATCATGATCATGAACTTCAAGTTACCTAAAGCAATAGCATTTCTCGTTTTTTTGAGTAAAGAGAATTTGCATTGTTTGAGACAGAATTTTGTGGCCGATTCACAACTTTACTCGGCTTGTGAGATGTTTAATCTCAAAAAATTGCTGACTTGTTTCTGATCTGGCAAAATTTTAAATCCTTCCTTTCGTAAAGTGTAAATAATGTTTAATGGTGCAGTTACTTTAATTTCAATCAGTTGTATAATTTTATCTCTTATCTCTTTTCACAACCGTTTAGACGAGCTAATAAAGTCATGATCATGATCCTCTTGGTTTCGTAACATATTGCCATTCATTTTCATCAATACAATGGAGATGCATTCGAGCTGGACATTTCGAATTAATGGAACATTTATAATATTCTTTTATTCCATTTTTGGTGTTGTGAGTTTTTTGGTGAATCCATTTTTTTTCAATACTTTTGACGGCCTCATTGTAATTGTTAAATATAATTTCAACGCTCCAGTAATTTTTTTTTAAATCAGTTTATATTAAAGAAATGATTTTATATTAAATTAGTTATTTTGTTTGCAAGAAGTAATTTTGTTTAGTGCAAGTAATTTTGTTTCATAAAAAAATTTTAGAAAAGTGAGATTTTTTGGTGATAAAAAGAGTAATATTAGTGCTATAAAGAATTTAAAAATACAGATCAATTATAATTAACAAATTTGATGCTAGTTTTTCTAATATTCAACAAAATTAAAAAATATTGCTTTACATTCAAAGGTTTTGTTTCCCTTACTGGCCTTGGTTTATAACGATTCGTGACCCGAAATAATAAGCTTTAATTCACGCTTCTTATCTGTGTATCTTATCTGTTAAATAAATAATTTATTTTGACACAAATAAAATATTTGTTTATAAATTACTTATTTAATTGTTATGTTTAACTAATAATTTATTATAAAAAATGAGTTAATTAAAAAATAACTCATGTTTTTTTTTAACTAATTTTTTTTAACTCATTTTTTTAATTCAATTTTTGGTTTCAAAAAAAAAAGGTGATTTTCACATTGGTGTTTTTAAAAATAAGAATAATTGTTTGATTAAAGTTTTTATTAAAAAGAAAAGGATTTAAGCAAAATTTACAAAAACAAAAAAGTTAATTAATTATTTGAATATTTTTGCCACGAATGTGGTATTTATCTTTGTTTGATGGATCTACCATCTTTTTTCCAATATCTTGGATAAGTCAATATTTAAAATAGGAATATTATAAGTATTTATATTTAGCTGTGTGTAATTTTATCAGCAATGGGTTTAAGGTTTAAATATATTTTTAAGTTATCTCATTAATTTTTTTCAATTATTGTTTTTTTGTTAAGTTTGGGTTTCATTTTGGATCTTTTGAAGCAATTATAGAAGTTTTAAAGAGCATAAGTCATTTTTAATTAATTAATTAACACTTTTTATTTTTGTGGTCATATTTTCTCTTTTCAACAAAATATTGAAGCTGAAAAAAATGAGTTACAAAAAAAAATGAGTTAAAAAAATAACTAATTCATTTAATTAATTAACTCATGTCAAAACTTCACCCCAGTTTTTTTTTCTATGTCAAAAACTAAAAAAACTATCATAATTTCAATATTAATTTTATAATAAATTAAATTTTTTGAAAAAAAAGTCTAACGTTACTCGCATATAAAGCTTAGCTTACCCATATTTTAAAATTCATTTATTTAAATCAAAAATTTGACTTACTTAGAATAACTAAGAGTTAGAAAAAATTTGTAAATGATCGATAAGAATCTTAATTTTTCCAAACTAATATCCAACTATTTATTTTGCAAATCGATTGATGACTTCCTAAGCAATGAAAATGGCTTCCACGATGTGTCAAATTTGGAACTTTGATTGAAAGTAAAATTTTTAAAAGCTTTTTATTCAAAATATCTAATTTTTAGTTCAAAGATATAAAATTGATTCAAAACGATGCTTATGTAAACATTCGCTTCGCATTTTCGTATTTAATTAATCAATATGACAACTTTAAAAAAAAAAAAACGAAGAATCCTTCATTTCGGTTCAAGAAACTTTGTTCGATAAAAATTTAAGCAGATTTATTAGTGTAAATATTCTGGAAGAGATTAAAAAAATCACACTCAGAAAAGTGAATTTTTTTATTTTATTTTTTTTTATTTAAATTTTTTTTACTTAAAGGCGTCAGTTCTTTTGAAAGAAAAGTTTTTTGACATTCATGTAGAAAAAGTGGAAGATTTGATTCAGAACGATTCTAATTTTTTCAATGATACCAATCAAAATGAGGTAATGATTTAAAAAACTAAAGTTATCTAGAATTTCGTATATATTAAATTATATTCCATTAACTATAGCACCACTCAACTGGGGAAACTGGAACACTGCCGCACCATTGAACTTGGGCTGTGGTTCTACTTCTGCTTTGTGGTAAAATCTGTCATTTATACTTTTATTATATTAGTATTTTTAATTTTGACCTTTATTTAAATAAAATTGTTTAAAAAATCATTAAATTTTTAATTGTAATAAAAAATAATTTTAATATTTCAAGGTTTATTTTGGTTCCTCTTTTTTCTATCTAAGCTATTCATTAAAGAAATTTAGGTAAATTAATTTTTCAGTAAAGCATGCATAATTTTTTTCCCAAAATTTAATTTTTTAATAAAAAATTTATTTTTGATCTAAAGTTTATTTTTTTAAATTTTTAAAATAAATTTCCGGGATAAAAAAATTAGATAAAAATATTTTAATTGAGTTCTTTTGACATTAATTGATTGAAAAAAAAAACTATAATTTTCTATTAGAATTTAAAAGATTAAAAAATGAAGTAGTACATTGATCACTTTGGACACCGTTTTGTCTTTGAAGGTTTCCCTTGTAATTGTACTCTATCAATAATTTGCCATCCGTACAACTTATATGGGGATCATCTTCAAATTCAATGTGCAATCGGCGTCTCTTTCTCAAATTTTCTTCATCAGAAAAATTATTCATTGTACTCGATCCGATCGGAGATAAGACTCTTCGGTCTGACTGACTGATTGATTTAAGTGTTTTAGGCAAAGAAGTTGAATTAGGGGTTATGTTCATTCGTCTCTCAGCATCTTCCATTAATTTCTTATACTTAATTAATTCTTTGTCTAAGCAAACTCTTTCGGCCTTTTCTTTCTCAGATTCTTTCTTCAAAAGTTCATTTTCATTTATCAAATAGCCTAAGGCGTCATCTTTACGTCTTATCTCTTGTTCCAATTGCTCTAGTTTTATTCTAAAATTGGTATTTACCCTTTCATTTAGCTGGTTCAGTGCTGCAAATTTTTTGGTCGCATTTTCCAGCCCATTTTCATCAGTTTCTTTTCTCCGTTCAGCTCTCTTAATATCCATTTCCATCTAAAATAAAAAAAATAAAATAAAATAAAAAGTAAATTATTTAAATTAGTGTTTGTTTCTCAAATTTATTTGAAATAAAATCTCAAGAAAAACATTTAAAATTTGAATGTATGAATACATTAGAATCATATTTTTCAAAAATCAAATCTCTCGGTCTTTTTTTATTTTGTTTTAAACAAAAATTATTGAACATTAAATTAATTAACTGTGGTTTGATGATTGTCTTCAAAATTTAATGCATGTCTTGACAGCTGATATGAATGCCAGTCTGAGAGACTGCTTGATGATGGCTCAGTTGAGCAGATTTTTTTCTTTTTCCAATTCACTTAAGCTTGTATTACAA
This sequence comes from Brachionus asplanchnoidis, assembly GCA_025491095.1. Taxonomy (NCBI): domain Eukaryota; kingdom Metazoa; phylum Rotifera; class Eurotatoria; order Ploima; family Brachionidae; genus Brachionus; species Brachionus asplanchnoidis. The sequence continues at coordinate 699,790 of JAILYF010000058.1, forward strand.
CCGATTTCAACTAGATCAGTTATTTGGATTATTCTGTCAAGAAAGTGATTAGCTTCGGGATTTGTCAACCCCTCGGCATTTTCTGTAACATTTATTTCATTCTAAAAAAAATTTATTTTTTTTTTATATTTGAGCAATCTTTAAAATATTACGTTTGCAGTTGTTGCACTTTCCAATAGTGGCAGCAAGCGTCCACATGCATTGGTCAAAATATCAGCCATCTGGGAAATTATATGGATTGTATTGACACAAAAAATGGCGTTGTCTCCATGATTTACAGCTTCAAGAACCGATTTGACTTGGTTATCAGGCTCTTTCCACATGTCGATTTCGCTCTCAATCGACAGAAGAACATCATTCAGCAGTGTTTTGAGAATATGGGACCATTTTAATTGTGGAATTTGAAAAGTTGGCAGCTGGAGTGTATCTAAAAATATTTTTTTGATTTAATAAAAGGCTCAAAAAAAATTATCAAGTAAAATTGAATTGTAAATTTTGAAAAATAATTTTTAAGATTAAATAAAAACTTTCTTAAAAAATTAGCAGGTGAAAAGAAATTTTTTTCAAAGTGTTTTTAGGAACACTTTCAAATGCTTTGGGAACTTTAAATCGGATAATTTTAATGTTTCACTTAAATCAAGTTTCTGCAAATGAATCTTCATTCACTAAGTCAGAAAAATATTTGACTGCTTTAAAAGAGCACTTTCAACGAAAAATTTAGAAAAAAATAAATATTTTCAATTTATTAACACTTTGACTTTTCGAAGCAAATTATTTTATTAATTTAATAAATATTTCAAAAATATATTAAAAAGTTTGTTTAAATATAATTTTTTTTAAAAATAATTTCATTTAAAATTGTAAAAAATTTAAAAAATTTTTCTTCACTTAAATTTAAATACAAAAAATTTACAGATGCATTAAAATTATATCATTTCCATGAACTTTTACTTGTCTTTTACTTGCTAGTGGCCAAACACTTTACCTTTGATGCTTTCTTGCTTAAATCAGGTAAATTTTCTTTGTCCGAAAGTCCCCGTTTATAGCCCTGCTGAATTTCATTTTTTGACGACCGGCTAAAATTACTTGACAAATGAAATGACGTTTTAGGCTTTTCTGAAGATGCAGTATAAAGGGAATTCTTAAGATCTTGATCAGATGGTCTAAAATTCTTAAGCAATTCGTCGTTTGTTTTCGGATCATTCATTTCTTCAATGATATTTTTTTCTTTTTGTTTCGGACTTGTACCTGTCTGGATGTACTCTTCATAGTCCTGATCATGGAACTGAATTGTTTCTCTTGTAATTTTGGAACAATAATCTCGATTTATTTCACACAACGAGTCCGTATTTTGATTTAAATCCTGAGTGTAAGTTAAACTTTGTTCAATTTTATGGTTGAATAAATTATGGAATTCTCTTATTTCTTGCTGAAGTTTTTTCAATTGTTTATTAATATTAGTTTGGTTATCCTTAAATTTCGGAATTTATATTAATAAAAGAAAATTGGTATTTATTTTTAAAGATTACTTTGTAATTTGACTGTATTTTTTTACGAATCTTTTCAAATTGATCACATTGAGAGCCCAAAGAATTAATGGTGTCGTTGTGTTTTTTCTCTTCAGTCTTTCAAATTAAAAAAGTTTAAAAAATATTCAAATTTTGAATTCTGAAAATTTATTAAAAAGTTCTAAATTTTCCTAAAGATTCTTTTAATTTTAAAAAACAAAACATAAATGGCGGGAAACACTTAAGTAGAGGTAAAGGTAAAGTGATACTAGAATTATCAAGTTAGATTATTGATTTTTGTATCCTTATTTGGATTATTAAGTACTAACACTTATTTAATTGCTTAATTAATTTGACAAGTGTTTGAATTTTTATTTTATAAGCTTACCTCTAGTTATATCAACATATCGATTTTAATTTTCTTTCTACTTATTTATTCTATTTTTGATTTTTATTTATTTTTTATTTTATTTTACCTTATTTAACTTTGTTTTGTATATATTTATTTTATTTAAAAGTTTTAAATTATTTTGTTGTTTTTCCTTTCATATTACATATATTTTCTCAATCCTCAAATCAAATAAATAAATATTTATTTTTAAAATTTAATCTGAAATCTCACGCAAAAGTGAAGTGAGTACCATTAGATAAATTCAATATGTAATATGAAGCAATACTTAAAAGTTTAATGATATTAGTACTTCACAAGAAAAAAATTAATTTTCAACACTGTTCAACGAAAAAAAATACACTTCAAAAAATTTTTTTAATATCTATTAAACTACCACTAAATATTTTAGATTTTAAAATAAATTTTTTTTTATATATAATTATATAAACACTATTTGAATAAATTATATAACAAATTTATTAAATTTTTTATCTCTACAAAAAATTTGGTTAAACATGTAAAAGTTATTTTTTTTTGAATACGGCACAAAAAAATCGTGTTTTGTAGTGATTTTTTTAAAAGTTTTTGTTTAGGTTAAAAATGAAAAAAAAATTGCCGAATTTTTGCAAATTTTGGTAAATTTTCACTCAAAAAAAATACAAAAATTTGACCATTTTTCCGGATCAAGGTAAGTTGACAGAAAATTAGTGTTGGTTCGCAGCCACCAAATAAACAACAAAAATTTTGAACCACTATAATGGCCACTAAGTAGATAGACAATTAAATTTTATTATTTTTTACTATAGAACTAAAACTTTTTCATTATTTAACAGCTAGCTTCCTAGTGCTAAAATTTTAATTGCCGGAAAGTCTATGCATTTGGCTGTCAATTAATCCTGCTAAAATTTTTTTTGGTTCAGTTCACTGACCGCCTATACGGTTATCAACATTACAGAAAATAAATATTAATTTTAATAAGTAAATTGGATATTTATTTTTCTAAAATTTGAAACAATACTAATTTTATATGAAACTCATGTTATGCATCTTTTAAATATTTTCAATTAGTATAATCTTAATCTCAATAATTTTTTTCTTTTTGGTCAATCAAGATATAAATAATTAAAAATCCTACCGTTTTAAATCCTTGGATATAATTAGAAAAGTGTAGATTATAGAAATCACATTTTTCATTGAGACTTTTTGTCAAAAAATTCAACTAAAAAATAATGAAATTAATGATAGCTAAAAATTAAAATTAAAATTACCTCGATGAATTTTTTCGAATTGTTCTCTATTAAAGTCTTGATGGGCGCATTTATCTGGCTATCTAGCTCTGAGCTAAATTTTTTGTATCTCTTTTGCTCATTTTCTTTTATCAAATCAACCAAATTATTGTAATTTTTGGTGCCATGTTCAGAATTTCTGCTCAACTGCTCGCATTCGGACCCGAATTTTTCCAATTTTGAATTCAAGCGTTGGTTCATCTTGCTTATCAACTTCTGGATAGAATTCATAGACTCGTTTATCTCATTTTTTAAGCTTTGTTTAAAACCAAACAATTCATTAATGTGACTTTTGTTTGACTCATTCGATTCGTTCAAGCCAGCTAGACCGGATATTATCTTGGAGCTTGACTCATTGGTCTCTCTGATTTGGTCAGCCAAAAAATTGTTGATCATTTTGAAAAAATTTGACTCGAAACTGGCACAATCTTGGCTCAAAGTTTCTATGGACCCGTTCAATTTGCAGCATGTTTTTAAAAAACTTTCCTCATGTTCTTGGCAAAAGCCGACCACATTGTCACAAACTTGACCAAATTCTGAATGCTGAGTGTCAATTGTTTTTTTCAGATTATCAAAATTTTCCTTTAAAATGTTTTCGAGCTCTTTCTCGACAAAATAAAGCTGTGACTCGGTCCACGCTTTGCTCTTTTTGTCTATGCTTTTCAAGTGCTGCTGTTCCAGCTCATTTTTCTCATGGTTAAGCAGCTGAATTTCCTTAAGAAGATCGCATAGCAAGCAATTTTTTTGCTTACTTGCCACCATAATTTCGTGCTCTTTTAAATTCAGTGTGGATGCGTTTTGGTTGACAAAATGGGCGAACTTGTTCACCAAAGCCCCATTTTTGTTTTCCAAGCCCTTGAATCTGTCAATTTTACAAAAGAGTTGAACATTGTCAGCCTCTAGTTCAGAGTTGAAATGGACCAACTTTTTAGTCTGACTGGACAACTTGTCTTCGGATGCCTTGCGCTCCGCGACCAAAAATCTCAATTCTTTGATCTGTTGTTCTAAGCTGTCAACGCGAACATTTGTCTTGCTCAAGGAGGTCTGCGTTTGGTGCAAATTCTCATTTTTTTCCTCCAATTCTTCCTGTAGTTTTTTCAGTTCTTCGTTTTTGCAGTCCAATTGTTCACTATTTGCCGAAAATTTCTTTATGTATTCACGCAATTCAAGCTTGAGCATTTTGGTATTGGACTCCATCTCTTGGTAAATTTCGGCCGGCAAAAAAACACCATTTTTTTCTCTTGTAGCATTTAGCTCCCTCTTAAGTCTCTCAATTTCATCATTATACTCCATATGAGCATTTTTGAATGGAAATCGATGCAAAATACTTTTTTTAATTTAATATAATTTATTCAAACATAAAAATACATTCAGTTTAATATCTAATAAAATTTGAAAAAAGTGGTTCTAATTAATACATTTTTCTTATATTTTTTGTAGTAAGAAAAAGAGCACAAATAATATATATCCACAAATCCAGTAAAAATCTTCACTAATTTAGTAAAAAAAAAATAACACAATCAATAAATAATTAACTAATTCAGTTTATAATATTTATTTCAGAAAAAGAACACAAAAAATAAAAAAATATCACAAAAAAAAACACTAATTCAATTATTTCATAACTTTATTTTAATTTTATTCACTAATTAAGTAAAAAATTCACTTATTAAGTAAAAAAAAATTACCCATTTTTTTTGTACAGCCATTTGGTCAATAAAAACCTCTTTTTTTTTTAGCATTTTTGCGTTACACTTCTTATAACTTATTTGAATGCCATTTCATTTGTTTTCTCCATAATTTTTTTCTTTTGGGGATGTCATTAATATATATACTAAATAAAAGAGGACTAATTACTAAGCCTTGAGGAACACCTTCAGTTATTTGATATTCTTCGCTAAGATGGTCATTCACATTTACCTTAAATGTCCTAGATTCTAAAAAGGGTCTAATTCAGTTAGTCAAGTAACTAGGTGGATTTATTTTAAACAATTTAAAAAGTAAACCTTCATGCAAAACCTATCAAAGGCTTTAGAAATATCAGAAAAAAGACTGCAAACGTTATTATGTGGTTACAAAAATAACTTTTTAAGTAAAATGCACATCGACATTTACTTAGTTTCCAATTTTCCTTGTTGATGTTATTTATTATTATTAATAATTGCTGATGGTATTAAATAAATAAATAAATAAATATTGATTTTTATAAATTAATTAGTGTCAATAATTAATTTAATTGAGTACTGTTTTATTTTTAGTTATATATTTATCAAATTAGTGCAGGTTTTATCTAATTAGTGAATTAATATATTAATATATTAATTAATAGATATGTTTTATTGATTTTGTGAATAAAAAACCGAATTAGTTTTTTTTTAATGAAATAGTAATATTTTTACTGAATTTGTGATTTTTTTTTCTAAATTTGTGGTGACGTTTACTGACGTCCTAAGAAAAATATTTAATAGCTACAATGAATATATTTATTTATCTATTAAATTGAATTAAATTAACCTCCATAAATAAAAAGTAAAAGCCATTTACTTTTACTTTTTCTTTACATTTTATACGGTATAAAATGTTCAATTATAAGGATAAAATAAAATTTACAATCAAATGAAATAAAAAATAAATTACAAAAAAATTTTTAGATAATTTTTTTTTAGATTTTTAGTCAAGTTATGGACCAACTTTAATGAGATTAATTAAGATTTTCCTTTAAAAACTTAAGTTAAAGTTATTTAAACACTGTTTTAATGAGCCAGCGATTCCTTCTTAGGAGTTTACAGTACCTATAAGCTTTTCCCTGTAAGGATCTTTGAAATAAACTCTTAAAAAAAATACCTAACCATTCTTTAGTTCGAACTAGTGTCACGATTGGAACAACTCTGTTCTCTTTAAGGATATGCAATGGATATTACATTAAATGTTTAAAACCGATAACAAACAACTCGTTATCATTATACAATGTAATAAAATTTCAAGATGTCTCGTTCAAAATAAAGCTATAAAGAAATTCCACGAAATTACTCAATCAATCTTTAACAAAACGAACTATTGTTGGTTATTTTCTTTATTTTCTGCGTAAAATTCAAAAAAGTCCGCGATCAAATATTTTTTTCAATTAATAAAAACGAGCAATAATTATTGTAAAATTTTTGAAAAAAAATTTCTTTTAATTAATTTTTTAGACTTTCAAATTAAGGCAAGTTTTTGTGAGAAAATGGTAAAAAATCAGCAAAAAAAGAAAAATTGATTTTCTATTCTAATGTTAAATTTTTATGATAAATTTGTAATTAAAATTTTAGTTAGTCTAGTTATTTACAAAATATTATCACAAAAAAAATAGAAATTTCCAAATTTTTTTCAGATCTAAATGGTATTAATTTGGTAAATTTTAAAACTACTCTAGATAAAAATAACTAATTTCCAGTTGTTTGTCTTTTAATATAAAGTTTTAAAAAAATTTTCTTTAAATTAATAAAAATGATCAATCAATATTTTGAAATAAAACAATATAATTTTATTTGATTCTTTAGTATTTGTTTCATCATATCAATAAAACTTTTTAACATTTTTGCTATCAAAATTGAGTTGCAATTTTTCGACAAATTTAAGTTTGAGATTAAGATGAAAAGATCAAAATATAAAATGTAATTTTTATTAATATTTTTTTTTATAATAATAGAGAAAAATAACTTTCTTCCAAAAAAATTGCTTGACATGTTATGTCAAGTTTATTTTTATATATTTGATACAAAAATTTAACTTTTTTATTGAATTTTAATAGGTTTAAATTTTTTAATTGATTTAAATAAAAAATGCTAAAGACAAAACAATTTAATACTTTAAAATTAAAATAAAATTATGAATAATAAATAATAAATAAAATAATAAATAATTACAAAATTTATGAATTTGAATTTGTGAATTAACTTAAGCTGAATTATTTAAATTATTGATTGTTTTTGTTAAATAAATTAGAGGTTAATCATTTTAGTGTAAATTTATTTATGAACCATTATTAGACATAAAATGTCTAGTAATGTTTGGTATCTATTTTTTAAAAATTATCAAAATCATTCGATTAATTAAGTTTTAAAATTTTAAATCGTTTTGATCTGAAAATTTGATTTGAAACTTCAATTTGCCAATTTTTCATCTAATTAAACTAAATTAATTTTTTTCCTTTGCCAGTTTATTTTGATATGCTTTGATTAGTTGTTTTTTGACCAGCTTTTGATTGATTTCGGGCTTGTTTCGAATTGATTTGGCCTTGTGGGCATAGTCCAGAGTGCTCAGCGTTTCCTCTATATTGCAAAGAGTGGGACTAACTGTGGCAATTATGGTGGTTTTTGTTCTACCACCCAAGGAGTCCTGCAGTAGTCTGGTCAAATTGCTTTCCCGGTAGGGAATGTGGTCGCTATGCTGGACCAAAGCGGTGATTACACGGCCCAGAGTGGTCAAGCTTTTGTTTATTTTGCCTGCTTCTGCAGCTCTCTTGCCAGTGGCACCAGATCTTTCAATATTTTCGCTACCAGCCAAGTCGACCAGATTCAATTTTCCCACTTTGATTATTTCTGCGCCCTCAATGGCTCGGTCTTTTATAAAAACTGTTATTGTAAAAATGGAATGAGACCTGCTCGATTGATTGTTCAGTAGGGTGCTGGCTTTTTGGCGCCGGTCAGCGCCTTTTTGTAGTATTTTAAATACTTGGTTTTTATTTTGTACAGTGACTTCTTCCAATTTTGGGACAATGACGGAGCCTTTTCGGCCCGGGTCATCGAAGATTTTGAGCCTTTCCTCTTTGTCTAAACTGGAATCACTGAGTAAATCGGTTAGTTCTTCGTTGTAGAGTTCCATGTAGCTTATTTTGACTGAGTATTCACAGTGAGGCATAGAGGAAAGCAGAGTGAAGAGATGCGATACCGATCGAGGTATTATTCCGACATTGGGATCATTTTCCCATGTGCAGTCATTTAATTGGGAATAGTCACCTTCCATGGTAAAAGTCTTGCCAGTTCCTGTTTGGCCGTAGGCGAATATGGTGCAGTTGTAGCCTTCGAGGACTTCTTTGACCACTGGTCTGACTACTTGATTGTATACGTCGATTTGTTTTGATTCCATTCCGAATACCTTTCATTTAGGTTTTAAAATTTTTATTTATTTAGTTGTGAATTTTACCTTGTCAAAAGTGAATGTTTTGGTGCTTGAGACTGACGAGTTTCGGTCGATTCATCTATTGACAACCAGAACAAAAAAACTATGATTGTACTTTTTGTCTTTTTTTAAAAATTACATTTTTGCGTTAGTCTAGAAAAGACGTCCTTTTTATCCTTTTTGTTTTTTTTCAATAAGAAAGGATGTTCTTTTTTTACTTTCAAAAAATTATATATTGCTTTAGTCTAGAAAAGATTTCCTTTTTATCCTTTTTGTTTTTTTTCTATAAGAAAGGATGTTCTTTTTATACTTTCAAAAAATAAAATTTTTGCTTTAGTCTAGAAAAGACGTCCTTTTTTATCCTTTTTGTCATTTTTCTAGTCAAAAAGGATGTTCTTTTTGTACTTTTTATTTTTCAATCAAAGTCTTGGTCTAAAATAGACGTACTTTTTATCCTTTTTGACATTTTCTAGTCAAAAAGGATGTTCTTTTTGTACTTTTTATTTTTCAATCAAAGTCTTGGTCTAAAATAGACGTACTTTTTATCCTTTCTGACTTTTTCTAGTCAAAAAGGATGTTCTTTTTGTACTTCTAAAAAATCATATTTTTGCTTTAGTCTTGAAAAGATGTCCTTTTAATCCTTTTTGTTTTTTTTCTGTAAAAAAGGATGTTCTTTTTATACTTTAAAAAAATTTTATTTTTGCTTTAGTCTAGAAAACACGTCCTTTTTATCCTTTTTGTTTTTTTTCTGTAAAAAAGGATGTTCTTTTTATACTTTTAAAAAATTATATTTTTGCTTTAGTCTAGAAAAAACTTCCTTTCTATCCCTTTGTTTTTATTCTATAAGAAAAGATGTTCTTTTTATACTTTTAAAATATCATATTTTTGCTTTAGTCTAGAAAAGACGTCCTTTTTATCCTTTTTGTTTTTTTTCTGTAAAAAAGGATGTTCTTTTTATACTTTTAAAAAATTATTTTTTTGCTTTAGTCTTGAAAAGACGTCCTTTTTATCCTTTTAGTTTTGTTTCTATAAGAAAGGATGTTCAAAAAAATAAAATTTTTATTTAGGAAAAAGATATATTATAAAAATTAAAGTTCTCAATAGGATTTTTTAGTTAAAGGAAAATAACCCTTTAATAAACCATATTTTGACTAAGCGATTGACGTCGTAAGACGTCAAGAGCTTTGTCAAATTAGGGTTTATTAAAGGGTTATTTTCGTTTAAACAAACTAAAATTAAAAGGAGCTTTAGGGAATTCGGGTTTTTTGAATTAAAAGTAAGATACAATAGAAATAAAATTACCTCTTTTCTATACAAAGAATTAATAATAAAAATTTTTAAAAGAAATTTAGATAAGGAATTGTATTCTAAACTAAACTCAAGGATAAAAAGGATAAAAAGTACGTCTATTTTAGACCAAGACTTTGATTGAAAAATAAAAAGTACAAAAAGAACATCCTTTTTGACTAGAAAAAGTCAAAAAGGATAAAAAGAACGTCTATTTTAGACCAAGACTTTGATTGAAAAATAAAAAGTACAAAAAGAACATCCTTTTTGACTAGAAAAAGTCAAAAAGGATAAAAAGTACGTCTATTTTAGACCAAGACTATGATTGAAAAATAAAAAGTACAAAAAGAACATCCTTTTTGACCAGAAAATGTCAAAAAGGATAAAAAGTACGTCTATTTTAGACCAAGACTTTGATTGAAAAATAAAAAGTACAAAAAGAACATCCTTTTTGACTAGAAAATGTCAAAAAGGATAAAAAGTACGTCTATTTTAGACTAAGACTTTGATTGAAAAATAAAAAGTACAAAAAGAACATCCTTTTTGACTAGATAATGTCAAAAAGGATAAAAAGAATGTCTATTTTAGACCAAGACTTTGATTGAAAAATAAAAAGTACAAAAAGAACATCCTTTTTGACTAGAAAAAGACAAAAAGGATAAAAAGTACGTCTATTTTAGACCAAGACTTTGATTGAAAAGTAAAAAGTACAAAAAGAACATCCTTTTTGACTAGAAAAAGTCAAAAAGGATAAAAAGTACGTCTATTTTAGACCAAGACTTTGATTGAAAAATAAAAAGTACAAAAAGAACATCCTTTTTGACTAGAAAAAGTCAGAAAGGATAAAAAGTACGTCTATTTTAGACCAAGACTTTGATTGAAAAATAAAAAGTACAAAAAGAACATCCTTTTTTGCTAGATAATGTCAAAAAGGATAAAAAGTACGTCTATTTTAGACTAAGACTTTGATTGAAAAGTAAAAAGTACAAAAAGAACATCCTTTTTGACTAGAAAAAGTCAAAAAGGATAAAAAGTACGTCTATTTTAGACCAAGACTTTGATTGAAAAATAAAAAGTACAAAAAGAACATCCTTTTTGACTAGAAAATGTCAAAAAGGATAAAAAGTACGTCTATTTTAGACTAAGACTTTGATTGAAAAATAAAAAGTACAAAAAGAACATCCTTTTTGAATAGAAAAAGTCAAAAAGGATAAAAAGTACGTCTATTTTAGACCAAGACTTTGATTGAAAAATAAAAAGTACAAAAAGAACATCCTTTTTGACCAGAAAATGTCAAAAAGGATAAAAAGTACGTCTATTTTAGACTAAGACTTTGATTGAAAAATAAAAAGTACAAAAAGAACATCCTTTTTGACTAGAAAAAGTCAAAAAGGATAAAAAGTACGTCTATTTTAGACCAAGACTTTGATTGAAAAATAAAACGTACAAAAAGAGCATCCTTTTTGACTAGAAAAAGTCAAAAAGGGTAAAAAGTACGTCTATTTTAGACCAAGACTTTGATTGAAAAATAAAAAGTACAAAAAGAACATCCTTTTTGACTAGAAAATGTCAAAAAGGATAAAAAGTACGTCTATTTTAGACTAAGACTTTGATTGAAAAATAAAAAGTACAAAAAGAACATCCTTTTTGAATAGAAAAAGTCAAAAAGGATAAAAAGTACGTCTATTTTAGACCAAGACTTTGATTGAAAAATAAAAAGTACAAAAAGAACATCCTTTTTGACCAGAAAATGTCAAAAAGGATAAAAAGTACGTCTATTTTAGACTAAGACTTTGATTGAAAAATAAAAAGTACAAAAAGAACATCCTTTTTGACTAGAAAAAGTCAAAAAGGATAAAAAGTACGTCTATTTTAGACCAAGACTTTGATTGAAAAATAAAACGTACAAAAAGAACATCCTTTTTGACTAGAAAAAGTCAAAAAGGGTAAAAAGTACGTCTATTTTAGACCAAGACTTTGATTGAAAAATAAAAAGTACAAAAAGAACATCCTTTTTGACTAGATAATGTCAAAAAGGATAAAAAGAACGTCTATTTTAGACCAAGACTTTGATTGAAAAGTAAAAAGTACAAAAAGAACATCCTTTTTGACTAGAAAAAGTCAAAAAGGATAAAAAGTACGTCTATTTTAGACTAAGACTTTGATTGAAAAGTAAAAAGTACAAAAAGAACATCCTTTTTGACTAGAAAAAGTCAAAAAGGATAAAAAGTACGTCTATTTTAGACCAAGACTTTGATTGAAAAATAAAAAGTACAAAAAGAACATCCTTTTTGACTAGAAAAAGTCAGAAAGGATAAAAAGTACGTCTATTTTAGACCAAGACTTTGATTGAAAAATAAAAAGTACAAAAAGAACATCCTTTTTTGCTAGATAATGTCAAAAAGGATAAAAAGTACGTCTATTTTAGACTAAGACTTTGATTGAAAAGTAAAAAGTACAAAAAGAACATCCTTTTTGACTAGAAAAAGTCAAAAAGGATAAAAAGTACGTCTATTTTAGACCAAGACTTTGATTGAAAAATAAAAAGTACAAAAAGAACATCCTTTTTGACTAGAAAATGTCAAAAAGGATAAAAAGTACGTCTATTTTAGACTAAGACTTTGATTGAAAAATAAAAAGTACAAAAAGAACATCCTTTTTGAATAGAAAAAGTCAAAAAGGATAAAAAGTACGTCTATTTTAGACCAAGACTTTGATTGAAAAATAAAAAGTACAAAAAGAACATCCTTTTTGACCAGAAAATGTCAAAAAGGATAAAAAGTACGTCTATTTTAGACTAAGACTTTGATTGAAAAGTAAAAAGTACAAAAAGAACATCCTTTTTGACTAGAAAAAGTCAAAAAGGATAAAAAGTACGTCTATTTTAGACCAAGACTTTGATTGAAAAATAAAAAGTACAAAAAGAACATCCTTTTTGACTAGAAAATGTCAAAAAGGATAAAAAGTACGTCTATTTTAGACTAAGACTTTGATTGAGAAATAAAAAGTACAAAAAGAACATCCTTTTTGACTAGAAAAAGTCAAAAAGGATAAAAAGTACGTCTATTTTAGACCAAGACTTTGATTGAAAAATAAAAAGTACAAAAAGAACATCCTTTTTGACTAGAAAAAGTCAGAAAGGATAAAAAGTACGTCTATTTTAGACCAAGACTTTGATTGAAAAATAAAAAGTACAAAAAGAACATCCTTTTTGACTAGAAAAAGACAAAAAGGATAAAAAGTACGTCTATTTTAGACCAAGACTTTGATTGAAAAGTAAAAAGTACAAAAAGAACATCCTTTTTGACTAGAAAAAGTCAGAAAGGATAAAAAGTACGTCTATTTTAGACCAAGACTTTGATTGAAAAATAAAAAGTACAAAAAGAACATCCTTTTTGACTAGAAAAAGTCAGAAAGGATAAAAAGTACGTCTATTTTAGACTAAGACTTTGATTGAAAAGTAAAAAGTACAAAAAGAACATCCTTTTTGACGAGAAAAAGTCAGAAAGGATAAAAAGTACGTCTATTTTAGACCAAGACTTTGATTGAAAAATAAAAGGTACAAAAAGAACATCCTTTTTGACTAGATAATGTCAAAAAGGATAAAAAGTACGTCTATTTTAGACTAAGACTTTGATTGAAAAGTAAAAAAAACAAAAAGAACATCCTTTTTGACTAGAAAAAGTCAAAAAGGATAAAAAGTACGTCTATTTTAGACCAAGACTTTGATTGAAAAATAAAAAGTACAAAAAGAACATCCTTTTTGACTAGAAAATGTCAAAAAGGATAAAAAGTACGTCTATTTTAGACTAAGACTTTGATTGAAAAATAAAAAGTACAAAAAGAACATCCTTTTTGACTAGAAAAAGTCAAAAAGGATAAAAAGAACGTCTATTTTAGACCAAGACTTTGATTGAAAAATAAAAAGCACAAAAAGAACATCCTTTTTGACTAGAAAAAGTCAGAAAGGATAAAAAGTACGTCTATCATAAAGTAAAGTCAATTTTAAAAAGAACATCCTTTCAAACTAGAGAAGATATCTAAGCCCCCTTTGTCAATAGGTCGGTCGATTGCAACAACTTCTCTGCGTCTCTCATTGCATTCAATTACACAAGAGCTATTTGACTTTTTTTCTGGATCGCTCAAAGGCCTTTTTAAAATTTTAATTTAGAAAATGGCTAATTAGTAAACATCTTACCGGCATCTTACAGCTACTTGAATATTCTGCGCACTCATTTTAAATGAAATTTATTTATTTTTATTGATAAAAATTTTAATATTTAAAAAAAAAGTAAAAAAAAATTTTTTTAATTGTTTTTGTACAAAATTTTAAATGTCTTTGCGCAAATATTTTGTCTTCAAAATTGAATAGATTAAACAGTTAAATTTAAGCTGAATTAATGAATTCAATTTGATTTTTAATTATATCTGAGCAAAATAAATTTATCACTTACTTAAATTAAAAATGTTTTTCATTAAATACTTTAACAATGTTTGTAAGGTGTTTTTCAATCGATTGAAAGAATTCAAAAATCGACTTATTTTTTACAATCCATCTTAAATTTTTAAAATTTAAAAAAAGGCGAAAAAAGTTTAAATAAAAAATAAGATAAATAAAAAAAAATGATCACAAATTTAGTTGTGATGTTGGTTATGCTTGGTTTTGTGTTAAGCTTAATTCAGTTAGCCAAAAATTGGTGAACCAAGCAGTCAAAAAAAATCATCACTAATATTTAAATGCATGATCGGAAAAACTTATTGTTGATGACAAATTTAAAAAAATTGTTTTAAATTTTATTAAATTAACTATGTATGGTTCACAATGGTCAAACAAAAATTATTTCTTAATTTTTATTTTGCATAGATTTGTTAGATAATAAATATGAAGGAAAAAATTAATAAATTTTAGATTCTCGGATAATTTTGCTTTGCTCTAAAAACTTGATTTTTTAAAATTATATGATAAAAATAAAAGATTCGAAAAATGTATTTTATTTAAAATTTTTAAGTTAATTTAAATTCTTGAAAAATGATTTTTTGTTATCTTAATTTTTATTATTTTTACTTCCCTTTTCGTATTTTCATAATATGAAAATCTTATCACATGTTTCATTTTTACTCAAAGTATTTAATTTTATAAAAAATTAATTTAAGCAATCTTTCTAATAGTGAACACATCAAGATTTCGTTAATTTCTCTGCTATCTGCTAGAAACTTAAGTGTGCAAAAATATTTAAAAATTAAAAAAAAAGCTAGCAGAAAAGAAAGAGTAAAATTTTTATTCAAAAATAAAAAAGAAGTTAAAATTTTATTCAAAAATAAAAAGAAAAAATTAAAAATTTTATTCAAAAATTTAAAGAAAAATTAAAAATTTTATTCAAAAATTTAAAGAAAAATTTAAAATTTTATTCAAAAATTTTCACTTGCTCGAATTAAGATTTTTTGTTTATTGCGATACCCAATTTGCTGCCCCACCACTTGCTTTTAATCACTTGCTGCCCCACCACTTGCTTTTAATCACTTGCTTTTAATCACTTGCTGCTCAATCACTTGCTCGACCACTTCCACTTGTTCAACTTGCTCAATTTGCTCAATTTAATAAAAAAATACTGCAACATAGCGCAACATTTTTTTTTGCACCTTTAATGCCTTTTATTAATTTTTTATTTTCATTTTTTTAGTAATCAATTTAAATCTTATTGATTTGTTATTTATTTTCTAATTTCAAAATTAGAAAAAAATATTTTTTGTAAAAAAGGTGCAACAAAGTATGTTCCGTGATGCTGCAGTATTTTTTCTAATATATTTTATCTAATTTTAATTTATAAAAAAGGGAGAATTTTTGTTCAATTTGAAATTGAAATTAACACCACAGTCAAAACAAAAATTCCGAGTTTCAAAAAAAAATTTAATTTTTTTCATTTTACAATTTGATCCAAGAATAACACTTGATAAATTTCCAAACTCTTCTCCTCATCATCTTTATTCTGCTCCAATTTAATTAAATTTAAAAAATGAAACCATTTACAATTAATATATTACTTACAACTAAATGAAGTAAGTAATACATTTTATTCAATCGTTTTTATTTGATTTTTTTTCAAAAAAAATTTTTATGATCTACAAAAGATTTTGTGCAATAACAAAAAATGTAATTTGTTTATTTTTTTATATCTATTATATATCTTTGTTTTTTCTAATAAATTTGTGTTGAAATTTAGAATTTCTTTTTTAAATTTATTTGTGTAAATTTTTAATATTTGTTTTTTTTCATTCATAAATTTCTGACACTAAACTTAAATATAGTGGCATCCTTTTTAATAAATTTTGTAAATGATTTTAATGTTTCTAAATCAAATATGTGACAAGTTAATTGATTTCCTTAAATTAAATTCTATATTTTTTTGTATTTTTTATCACTTTTTTGACCAAATATTCAGTAATTAATTTCGAAAATAAATTATTTATAAATTATTAAAAAAAATGTTCTTTTTTTTCATTTTTTACGCTTTTTTGACCAAAAACTCATTTAAAAAATATAAAAAAAATTATTTATCAAATTAGACAGTTCTTCTCTGACAATTAAAAAACTTCCCATTTTTACCAAACACACTCAAAAAAAAAGCCAAATGTTATAGATTAAAATTTTATTTTTTATCCATAGATAAGACAATTTTTCTTCAAATTTAAATTTTTTTTTTATTAATTATTAATTACAAAAATAAATTTTAGCATGAGTGTTACGTTTTTGTTGGGCCATCAAAAAAAGTGCTGACCAAAATAAAAAAGAGAAAAAAAAAAGAGAAAAACTTACACATTCGTTTAAGATAGAGAAAGAAAAAGAAGAGAGAGCGTATCTAGAGGTCTTCGTCGACCGAGTCCATGAGCGTTTCACTCTGGCTAAAACTCAAGTGCTTGTTGCTGTTGAGAGTCAACTGAGCGGCCGACTGCATCGACTTGTTCACCAGACATTTGCGACTGGTTCAAAAAAGGTATGGTGTCATTTCTGGTGGTGTCAATGGTGGTTGACATGGTCGTTGACTTGATCGTCGTCGTGGTGGTCGCGTCCCGACGCATCTCTCTCCTGGCTCATGTGCAGCGACTTTTTGAAGCCGAACGCCTCGAATGTTTGTCTTAGGGAAAAAGGGTCGCGTCCTTCGTCGTTGTCCATGAGCTCGACGTCGTTGTCGTTGGTCACGTTGTAGGTGCTGTTGTTCAAGTCGTTGTTGGACTGGTCGATCGGTTCGTTCACTTGGGCCTGGCTGCTCATGTTCTCCGCATGCTCTTCTTCATCATCGTCGTCTTCGTTTGTTTGAAGGATTTCGTTGCCGCCGTAGATTGCGTCCAGTGTGGCTTAAAGACTATGCACTTAATGTCAAAAGATTCAATTTTTATCTTATTTTTTTAAATATAAAACCTAATGATAAATACAAAATTTTCTTTCATAATTAAAAAGTATTTAAATATACAACTTACAAGTGTTTATTGTTTCGAGCTCACGTGCAAACGTTGAGTCTGAATCGATTACGTAGCGTTTGTCAATACTTTCTTTTAATTGGTTGTTTACTCCTTTGGGGTCCAGGTCCATGGCCCATGACATGTACATAAGAGACAAGTGAACGTTTTTCAGTTTTTTGTGAGTCTTAAAAGAAAAATTTTTTGCATTTAATTTAATTGACCAAAAAACCTAAATTTAGCAACAACAAAAAAGTAACAAAAATGTCATACCTTGCTGATCATGGAGTAAATGAGCGATTCCTTGAGAATGAGACGCCTGAGCCTTTCATATTCCTCCAACGCTTTCTCGTACTCTTCCCAGCCCAGCTTCTTTTTGCCAAATCTCAACATTTGGTTTCCGACTCACTTTAAGAATAAAGTAAAATTTTTGTTCAGAACCGAAAATATTTACCAATTTCCAATTAGAGACTTTTGTATTTTTGCCAAATTTCCTAAAAACATTTTACTAGTTCCAATTTTTCAAAATATAAAAACAAAAAATATAAACTCTATTACTCAGAAATTGTCAATTTTCTCAGCATATTACTTTTACCAATCTTTGCTCTTGCTGCCATGGTGGCTAATTTTTTTAACATTCAAACCTTGACCAAGAAACAGAAATTCATTCAAAAAAGAACCATGAATTTTACGTTTAAATTAATGATAATTAATTCGGCATCTAATTTTGCCTATAGCCTCATATACATGGTGCACCTTTGAATGTGATGTGTGTCTTTTTCGGACATTTACTGTTCTTCTTTAAGCAAAAATATCAATGTTCAATATTTGGAAATTTATTTGGTGGAATTTTTAGGCGGAAGTTTGAGGACAATGTCGAACATTGTAAATGTTTTTATTGCCATAGACAGGACTCTAATAATGAAAAATAGCAGTGCTTTCAACCAAAAAATGGAAAAGCTATTTCCAATCTATCCATTGATGATCATGCTGATTTTGAATTTTTTGGTCAACTCTGACAGAATAGTTGAATACAAACTTTATTGTTAGAGATTATTTGTTCTACAATGATTTTCCGAGTAGGGACACTTTTCACAACATGTTTGATGGCAGTATGCAGAGACCATCAAAGACTCTGATGAATGAGAATGTGAATGAGAGGATAATTTTTTACATTTTCTATATAATCAAGTTTTCTGTCAATGATCTAGTGCTGTTTATTTTGATAAAAGTTGATTGATGTAATCCTGCTGGTTCAGTTTAGAAGCTTTACCAGAATGAAATGCAGATTTTTTAAGGATGCCAATGAAAAAAATATAAAAAAAGCGGAAAAATATGAGCATAGAATTACGCGAACTATTCTCATTAATCTCTCTGTTTTGTTCTTTTTTCGAGTTATTGAATTCACAATTGCCATATTGGTATTCATTGAAAAGTTAAATGGTACATTTTGCATCTATGCATCCAAAATCTGCACTAATTTTATACAGCTCAGAAGTGTATTTTTTGTCATTGCGTGCTCGTATTCAACTGTTGTTTACTATTATATTAACAAATCGTTAAGAAAAATATTTTTGTCTTATTTTAAAAGATTGAAAATGTAAGGCTTCAAAAATTTTGCAGCAAAAAATTATTTAATCTTTCTAATTTTGGTTTTTTTCATTTTTATTATTAAACAAAAATAAAATCATTAAAAAATTTCGAAAAATTCTTAAATTTCACCTATTTCATTTATTTTTAATTGAAGATCACAATATGATACATTTTTTTGGATGATTTTCAGAACGTTTCTTTTTCAGAACGCATCCAATTAAGAAAAAATTAATTAAAAAAAAAAGAAAATAAATTGAAATTAAATCCAAAAAAATTAAAATTCAATTTTTTAAGATTCATTTTCAATGCTAGTAAACATTTAAAATGTTGGTTTTGGGCAGGGTTTAATCAAGCTTTATTTTATTTTAAAAAGAAGTTAAAAAAAATTTTAATAAATTTATTTTATCAAAATTTAAAAAAATCTAATAATCGACTTATTACTTGATTGCTTAATTTTATTAAATTGATGTACATTGGAAAAAATTTTATCAATGAAGTCTTTAAAGCCTTACGTGAACATGAAAATTTTTTCGCAATTTTATTTATTTTTTACCTTCTTCATACATTACTTTATGTGGCTCATTCACATGTAATTAATAGAAAAAGCTTTAAAATTTTTCAGAACATTAAAGTAATTTAGCAAAAAAATTATAGTTTCTGGTGTAATTTTGGCAAGGTAAAAATCAAAATCAAATTTCAAAATTTCAATCATGCTCAACATATTTTAAATGTGTAATTTACTGCACTGCAGATTTCAAAAAGAATTTTATAAGCTTTAGAAAACATATTCAATATGTTTTTTAAATATGTTGGCTATTCTCTTTTTAAAAATTTAAAAGTTTTAAATTTTTAAAAAGAGAATAGCCACGTGTAATCTTGCAAATGATAAAATTACGCATTTAATGTTTTTTGGGCATATTTGAAATATGAAAATTTGATAATGAATTTTACTTTGCGTGATATAGCGACATCTTTGTCGATATGTAAACATTACACTTTGCTGCTATTTTAATTTATTTATAATAACAATTTTTAAAAATATTTTTTTATTTAATAAAATTATTTGATATTGTGCAATTCAAAAATTAATTTATTTATTCAGTAGTTTAAGGAAATACCTCGGGCCACATAGAATGGATCAAAGTCCTTTTTTTGCCTAACGATTTCTTTCTTTTTTATTCATCAAAAAGAAATAAAATGAAAAAAAAATGTAAAAATTTGATTTAAATTATTGTTCATAAGAGCAAAAAAGAATTAAAAATAATTTTAAAAAATACAAGGAAAATTAATTGTTTTCAGTGTTTATTGAGCAATTGATTAACTTGTTATTTCCTGTTTAACATTTTGAAATTCAAAAATATTTTCTATAAAACTGATTTCTGAATTTTTATTTTAATTTAATTCTAAATTTTGACATTAAATTAATAAATGAATGTTTATTTTTATAGCAAAAATGTTTAATTTTTTAATAGAATGATTAACAAAGGCAATTTATTTTATAAAAAGAAAGTGTCTAAAATATTAGAACTGATCAATATAGAGAATTAAAAATGCTTATTTTGGGAACTAAACTAAGAGACTATGTTTTGACTCAAGATAAAAGTTTAACCAGTATCCAAATCATATGATTAAATAATGTTAATGATCTTCAATTTTTTTTTAAAAACACAGTTAATTAATTTTTTTTCTCTCAAAAATTGAAGATTTCAAATTTTAGTTTAAATTGAAATTTAATTTGAATGTCCGAAAAAGAAAAATCCAAAAACCCTTAGTAAACAAAAAAAACTAATAAAATATATAAATAAATAAATAATAAAAAAATTGAGTTTTATTCATTAAAATTTTTCAATTTAGTGACTATGCTCTTTACGAGGACAAAAAATTTAGTGTCATATTTGACATATTAACACCCAGACCGCATTTCATTTTTTATAAATAATATTTTATTTTCAAACCAGAGATTGAATGGAGGTACACATTGCTCTATCCTTATATTGTATTTAAATATTATATGAAATGTTTTTTTTTATTTTTGTTTTTTAATAAAATCATATTTTTCAAAAATCAAAACTCTCAGTCTTTTTTTATTTTTTTTTTAAACAAAAATTATTTAAAGCATTTATATTTTGTAGTTAAATCATAAATTTAAGTATTTTAATTTTATTTTTTGCTATCCAAATCAAAAATTTTAGCAATTAAGAACTTTTTTGCAAGTACAAACTCTTTTAAATTCTTTTTTTGAAAAATTGAAGAAATAATTTAATTTTAGATGAATCCAAATAATAGACCTTCTTTTAATAGACATTATTTTTATATTAGCGACGAAGAATCGGAAATGTTTGACTTTCCAGAATATGTTTTTGGGGAAAAAAATAAAAAATTTGGGGTATTTTATTCAAATTTTGTGGTGATTTTAATCATCCCTAAATGTACTAGAAAATCATTAAAATTAAATTGTAAAATTACTGAAGAAACTAAGTTTGTATCAGCTGATACACTTTGCAGAACAATATTCAGACCCATAGTAAAAAAAGTTGTTTCATTTTAAAATTTTTGTTCTTGTTCTTTGTTCAAAAATTCACAATGCCTGTTTTGAACTGGTATTTAATTCATTTATTTTGTCTAATTTTGAATTATTTAGATTGTGTTTTTTTATTTATCTTTCATATGAGCCTAATGTTAAGTTGTATATATGGTGTAATAAATACCATAGCTGTCTTCCGAGTAAGACTTCTCTGCAAGTTTTTTGCTGAAACTTACTATTATTATTTTTATTATTATTATATCAAGACTAGCCTCTTATTTAACAATACTCTAATGAGTTTATTAATTTCGGCAACAAAAAAATTATTCCTCTAATGTGAAAAATATGTAAGAACTATAAAAATTAAAAATTAAGTTTATCTTTTCATTTAGGTAAAGCTCCAAATCAATACTCACAGACTATTTTGAAGAGAATGAAGTCAACCCGGAAACCCTTTCGATCCAATTTTTGATAATACTCAGTGATTTATGCTTTATCATTGATTTAAATTCAAGAATTGTATTTCTGTACGAATCAGAGCTATAAATTTTGGATGCTTTTTCTCTGAATTTGAGCCTTTTATTAAGTGGTAAAATTGTGTGCACTTTTATGCTTTAATTTTCAATTTTTGGGAAATTTCTGTGCTGTTTATATTTATTTAACTACTATCAAAACAGGCCATTCAGAAAAAAAATAAAAAAAGATAATTTTTTATTTTAATATTTTTTACATTATAATAATTTTTATTTTGAAATTAAAAAGATAAATAACCATTGAATAGACGACTTGATGTTTTAATTTTCTTTATTTTTCTCATAAAATATAAAAATATTACAATAAAAAAAAAATGCTAGGAAAATTTTATTGATAAATAATTTCGATCAGCTAAAAATCTAGACTATTGCAGACGCTTATTCCATAAAGAAAATATTTGAAAAATCAGTGCTGCACAGCTGTTTTACTTTAATTGCCAAAATGTTTTAAAATAATATATTTAAAAATTAATTTACTTAAAAAAACTAAATAAAAAATTAGATCAAATATTTTTTGTTCAACGCATGGCACATCCAGCCAATTTTAGTGGTAACACTGCGCTTGGAAGCTTCGTTGAATTGGTTGCGGAAAAATTCCAAAGCTTTATCATACGGTTCATCGATGGCCTAAGTTTTTCTCAAAAATAAAATATATTATATGGACTGAAGCTCGGTCATGTCATTTGACAACATCATGGTAAACAAATTAATAATCAAATGAGAATTTATTAATAAAAAAAATTAATTATTTACCCTGCCCTTGTCTATTGACCATGATATTATCAGGATGACGGTCAGTATAAAAGAAGCTACACAAAAGCCAGCACAAGACCGAATAAATAACTCAATAGCTTTATCTAATTGACCAGTGCCGATGTTGTGCCCAGCTATCCATTTGTACAACTGCAAAGTGTCTATCTGATAAGTGCTTTTCATGCCACCTTTCGTTTGAATTTTGAACAAAGTCATTGAATTTTAGATTACTTGGATAAAACCAGTCTTGTATCCGGTCGAAAAACAGTCATAGATGAGCATTTTTAAATCAAGGCCTTCATTTTTCCACAAAATGTCCATTAGTCTCAAAGCTTGAATTGTCAGCATATCTTGTCTCAGATCATCTCCTTTTTTGAATATTAGCTGAAGATTTTTGTCATAAAATTCGGCACATTTTATCTCATTTGTCCAAGTGAGCAGCAATGTTCGTTTGGCACTGGCTAGTATTTTGCACTTTTTTGCTTCCAGTAAACCCAGTAAAATAGACCGGTTGAGTGGGGAGATGAAATTGGAAAGACTTGGTTGATTTTCTGGCTTCAAAAGAGTGTCGCTCAAAAATGAGCTTCCAATTAGAGTAAGGTTGCTGGGATTTTATTTTATTTCATTAGCTAAATTGCCGAGCTTTTCGACCACCTCTTTTTGTCTGATTACACTCTTCAGTTGGGCTTTGTTCAGGCTGCGACAAAACGCCTCTAATAAAAGTCCGAATTTGAATTTGTATTTTGGTTTTGTTATCTCGGATCTTTATAATATTAGCAAAATATTAATTGATAATTATCACACTGCCAAAAAAATAAATAATAAAATTTATCTAGTAGATTTACCATTTTATCTAGTATCAATTAATATTTTTTTTATTATTTTATTTTATTATTGAAAAACTTTTCCTAAATTATTTTTTTAATAATAAAATAAAATAATAAAAAAAATATTAATTGATACTAGACAAAATGGTGAATCTACTAGATAAATTTTATTATTTATTTTTTTGGCAGTGTGACAAAATATAGAAAGACAAAATGTAGAAAACCATTTTTTATTGGATAATATAGAATTTACCTGAAAAAAAAAATGTAGAAAAAAAATATAGAATCAAAAGATACAATGAATAAATAGTCTAATTAATTTTATTTCAATTTTTTTCTTTATCAATTAGTAAATTATTACCTAAACCTTCTAATAAAATGCTTCAATATTCTCACTTTTATAATCTGCCACTAATCGTAAAATTCTCAAATTAGTATCATGTTTATTATAATTATATAAATAAAATTTTCTATATTTTATATTATATTTTGTCTTCCTCACATTTTTTTTATGTCTGTGCTGAGCTTAAGCTCCTTCAGATTAAAAAAAAAGAAAAATAATTAAAATAAAAATCAAGACAAAATAAAATAAAAATTAAGAGAAAAAATAAGAGAAAAAATAAGATAAAATTTATAATAAGTTAAAATATAATATAAAAGTAAGTTAAAATTGATAAATTTTAAGAGGTGACATGTGCAAAATGTTTAAGTATTGAACAGTTCTTCACTTTTTTTATAAATTAAAATAAAAGTAAATAAAAAATATTAGAAAAATACTGCAACAAAGTACAACATAAAAAATTTTCCTTTATTTGAGTTATTTTCCTAGAGAATATGTGTCTTGTTTAAAAGTAAATTTATGAATCATCTCTCATGTAAAACATGCATTTTTTGTATTTTTAATAGAAGAAAAAAATAGCTATTAATTTCTTTTAATTGAGTCACATTTTGGGAGTGAAAAATTTCCAAATAAAAGAAATCCTTTGATGACCGAACTTTCTTATATTTGATGAAATACTTTTTAAGTAAATCTAAAACTAAAAAAATTTTGTTCAAAAATATCTTGTTAAAAAGTAAGTAGACATCAGAAATATGAGCTTTTAAAAAGTTTGCTTATGGTTAGATTTTTTTATCAATTATTTATCCTCATTAGTTCTAATTAACTCGAGTATTTTTTCAATGCATTGATTAATAATGATTAGAATAATTTTTGTATTTTTTTTTAACTTTTTTGTATTTTACTTCTAATCTAGGCTTAATATATAATAAATTAATAAAAATTAAATTAAATTTTAAAAAATAGCTCATTTCTTTTTTTTCAAGTCTTACAACAAACAGGTATTAGTAACCTGTTGCTTTTGTCATCAATTTTAAATTAATTTTAAACTTAAAAATCATTTAATTTGTTTTTTATTAATAGAAGTCATTTTCTTTGATTATAGTATGAACGGAAATGTGATGAGCAATTTTGCTGAATTGAAAGTAGCAGTTCCTGGCCAGTCCATCAATGATAGCCTTATTCAAACAACCAATAAATCTTTAACCCTTAATTTTGAAGATTTATTAAAAATAATTCAGGCCCAGCACACTACAATAAACAAATTGACCAAAGAAGTAGTTATGTTTCTATTTCTTAAATTACAAAAATTACTAGATTTTGCTATTTTGATAGTCATTAATTTTTAGAATAAAAAAAAGACCCAAAGTATTTCAAAAGAAGAATATGAAAAAATTCCAAATGAGCTAGAATTCATAAAATTCTATTATGCTGAGTATCGATAAATCCATCTTTGTAAAATCAAAATAAAATATAATGATATTAAAAGGCTTTATTTTTATTTATTTATTTTATTTATTTAAATTATTTATTTATTTCAATGAGCGCCTTGAAGGCGCTGTAAAGTTATTAGATTAAAAAAAAGAAAAAATATAAATAAAAAAAAAATATTTATATGAACATATTAATCAAATAATTGAAAGAAGGTAATTACACATTAAATCGTTTTTAAAATTATTAAACAGTTTGCATTAGTATGCTACAATTTGTTCATCATTAAATTGATCATATTAAAATTTATTTTTAATTTTACCATTAAAAGTATAAAAATTGTAAATAGTGAAAATTAATGAAATATAAAAAAAATTGAACGTAATTTGCTTAGACTTTCTTCTTGGATTTTCCATTTCGATTTGGCTTATCTTGTATTAAGCTGCTAATGTATTTTCTTGTTCAGCCTTTAAATTAAGCTCCTCTATTCTATGCTCATAATCGTTTTCTATTTGAGAGTACTTTGACTCTTTTTGACTAAGACCCTCAATAACATCGTTGTATTTAATTTCAGCTTCGGCTATTTTTGAAATCAAATCAATTCCTTTAGAACTTTCGTTGATCAATTCATTTAAAAAAAAATTCTATTTCTTGAATTTTGCATCTGAGGAGGCATGTCCATTTGATTTTGGTACTGTGGATGCATCATTATCATTAGCTGGTCGGGAATTTGTGGATTTTGAAATTTTGGATGATATGGAAGAGTTGCTGGCCTCAGATGACCACTATTTATTGTCCAGTTGGCTAAAAAAAAAAAAAATCAAAAGGAAGCAATAGAAATGAAAGCATGGTTGGGACTTATTGCTGAGTAAACTTAAAAAAAAAAAATTAAATTTTTTTTAATTTTTGAGCAGATTTAAAAATAAATAAAGTACTTCATTTCAAATTTATTCTTAATTTTATTTAGATCTCAAAAAGAAAAAGAAAATTTTGAACGGAATTTTTTTTAGATTTAAATTTTCAAAAAAACATTTTACTTTAGATGAATTTTTTTATTTGATTCAAATATCAATAAAATATTTTTGTTGGGGAATTTTTTCGATTTATCTTTTATCGAAT
The DNA here is from genome assembly GCA_025491095.1 of Brachionus asplanchnoidis. Taxonomy (NCBI): domain Eukaryota; kingdom Metazoa; phylum Rotifera; class Eurotatoria; order Ploima; family Brachionidae; genus Brachionus; species Brachionus asplanchnoidis. The sequence continues at coordinate 725,994 of JAILYF010000058.1, forward strand.
TTTTTTCTATTTTTCAAATATTTTTTTATTTAATTCAAAACTTCAAACAATAGATAAAATTATTTTTTGAAAAATTTAAATCTTAAAAAAAAAATTTACTTAAGAAAAAATTTTTTTTTTAATTTTTTTGAAAAATTTAATTTCGATAACTTTTGGAAAAAATGGTAAAAAATGAACAAATAAGGAAATATGGATTTTTTTATTTTAATATTAAATTTTTTACATCTTGTGGAAATTAAAATTTAATTCTTTTTTACAAAATATCAAGAAAATACAAAGAAATTTCCAATACTTCATAGACTATGCACTTAATGTCAAAAGATTCAATTTTTATCTTATTTTTTTAAATATAAAACCTAATGATAAATACAAAATTTTCTTTCATAATTAAAAAGTATTTAAATATACAACTTACAAGTGTTTATTGTTTCGAGCTCACGTGCAAACGTTGAGTCTGAATCGATTACGTAGCGTTTGTCAATACTTTCTTTTAATTGGTTGTTTACTCCTTTGGGGTCCAGGTCCATGGCCCATGACATGTACATAAGAGACAAGTGAACGTTTTTCAGTTTTTTGTGAGTCTTAAAAGAAAAATTTTTTGCATTTAATTTAATTGACCAAAAAACCTAAATTTAGCAACAACAAAAAAGTAACAAAAATGTCATACCTTGCTGATCATGGAGTAAATGAGCGATTCCTAGAGAATGAGACGCCTGAGCCTTTCATATTCCTCCAACGCTTTCTCTTACTCTTCCATCGAGAACAGAATTGAGGCTCGATGAAACTTGCACAGCGTGTTCTTGGGCTCGATGGCCAGCGCTCTCTCCAGAATCTGCAGAGCCTTGTCGGACTGTTTGAGCGAGGGGTATACAAAAGATATGTAAAAAACACTTCAAATACACTTATTTTTTTACATTAATTTTAACAAAAAAAAAAAAAAAAATTAGAAATAAGTAATCATATTTACAATTCAAATAAAAAATAAAAAAATTAAATAAAACACTGCAAGACACTTTTTTTTTTATATATTAATTACTCCTTAAAAATTAAGGCTTTTTGTTGAATCCGAATTTACCCTTAACAACATTAACAGCCTTTTTGATAATGTTGTCATTTTTCTTTTGGACTTCTTCTTCTTCTTTCTTCTTCTTTTCTTCTCTTAGGTTGGATGTTTTGTTTTGGCGTGGCTGGATGAGGCCACTGCGAACTTTTTTGAGAGAGTTGCCTCTCGATTGGCTTGGTTTGGGTAATTTTAGCATATATTCTAAAATTATTTTATAAGTTAAGCATGGACAGACAGTCTAAAATTTACCTTGCTGTTCTATCACTTGCTCGACCACTTCCACTTGTTGAACTTGTTCAGCCTTTTTCTCATCCAAATTTCCATTTTCCACACTAGACATCTGATCTTCACTCACAGGCGCATTCGAGTGTTCACCAACACCATCTTGTGAATCCACAAGAGTCTTTTTTGGGATGGTCATCGACCTGGTGCGTTTTAGATGCGTTGTGGCTTCTATATTTTTTTTAGTTCTAAACGAACTTGTTTTATTCATGCCGGCTGCTAAACATCTGGCAAGCCGGCATGGTTTGCAAGACGTATGAAGAGATGTAGTGGAAAAGTGAATTTTACACTGGTAATCATTGTGACATTCTTCTTGGAAATTTGCTCTTCTAAAAAAGCTTTTGCAAGCGTCGCACACAATGGCTCCAAAATGGAAGCCCGTGGATGTTGTTTTGTCACAAACGACACAAATTTGCTAAGTTTACAAATTATTATTTACAAAAAAAAAAAAAAACGATTTAATTACACTGAAAAAAAAAAAAGCGTCTTAGCAATAAAAAAAGTGACTTTTTCAAAAAAAAAAGCGACTTCTAAATTTTTTCGAGTAAAAAGCGACTTAATTAAACAAAAGAAAAAAGAGACTTTATTTATAAAAGTTAAATACAAAATAAGCTCCTCCTTTTAATGACTAATAAGAAGAAAATAAAACTCTCCTGTAATTTTAACGGACAATTTTTATTTTCATAATTATAACAGATGTTTTGCAATTTTATATTATTATAATTTCGTTTGAATTCAAAAGTTCAATATTATTTTTCTAAAATTCATATTGTCCTTAATGAATGTTTTTTATTTTGACGAGCCGCAAATGGCTTGGACCATTTCTCCTGTTATTAATCTTAAACAGTTAAAACACACAATTGTGTTTTTTACAAAACACTTTCTTTTTAGATTACGAAAATTATTATATAAATTGTTCTTTTCAAATCGTTCGAAATTATTGTTATTAAAAAAACTTTTTTTTTTTAAATTTTTTTCTTTAAACGGAACTTTTTGGGGTTTTATTAAGAAGGCCGCTTCAATAGCTATCTGGAACGGCAATCCATGTCAGGATCACAATCATATGATTTTTTGCCATTCCAGGTAGCTATTGTAGCGGCCTACTAAATAAAACCCAAAAAAGCACCGTTTAAAGAAAAAAAAAAAAAAAAAAGGTTTTGACCCTGATTTTATTAAAAAAAATTAAAGCCTAAGTCCAGACTTGACTTTGACTTTTGACCAGCTCTGACTGAACTTCACTAAATATCTATTTAAGATGTGTAGAATCTGAACGATTATTATCATAATTTTTAGGCCATCTGTTTTTTTATCAAATTAATATTAAATATATTTATAAAAAATCGTCGCTTTGTCCAAAAGTACTGCAAGATACCAAAGTTAGTCCTTAGGATGAATTTTTTTCAATTAAATTTGATAAGTAAATAGTTATTATTGACCAAAATTGAATTTAATAATTAATTTTTTATTTGTTTCACCATTTTGTAAATAAGTTTCTCTTCTCTTAATTCTAAATTCTATTTTTAAAAACAATTTTAATATTTCAAATAAATTTTTGAAAAAAAAATTAACTTTTAATATCAAAATCAATATTTAAAATTAAATCCTTGATTAAATTAAAATATTGTCATAGAAAAAAGAATCCCTCAAAATCTATCTATAAAAGCTTCTTAAAAAGTGACTTATTAACCGACTTTTTTAAATAACGTCTTAAAAAGTGACTTAAAAAAACCAATAGAAGTGACTTTTTATCCAACTTAATATCCGTCTTAAAAAGTGTCTCCAAGACGCTTTTTTTTTTTCAGTGTAGGAATGGTTTTTAAAAAAAATAAAAAAATAATTAGAAAATTTTTCATACATTTGTAATTTAAATTTATGAACAATCAGGGAAAGTTATCCTAAATTAAATCCTGCTCAAATGTAAAAGACTTAAACTTGCAATGAGGTAATGACAATGTGAATAATGAAATGTAAAAATCTTTTCTATAATTTTTGTACTTTGTGGTAAATTTAAATTTTTGACGCTGTTCCTTTATAAACTTTCTTAACATTTTTACTTTTTTAATAAATAGTTTTAAAATTAATTTTTACTCTAAATAATATTTCTCTAACTTACAACAAGCCTGAAGCTCTGTGCAAGTTTTCCGCCGAGACCCCGTTTAATTTTTAATATTATGAATTATAATCGGATTAAAATAAATTAAAATTCTGACAAGGTTGAAAAATTCAAATGAACATTGAACAAAACAAACATTAATCATTTAAACATTAACATTTCTTTCTAAAAAAAAAAATAAAGAAAAAAAGGAAAAATTTAATTTAAAAATAAAACGCAAAAAATCGTTCATTTTCATCTTGGAATTTTAGAGTAAATGGACTTGCTTCTCGATTTCTTATTTAAAGTAATTTCCATCATACTGTATCAATAAACGAAAAAAGCCGGTATTTTCTTAAAAATTTTTAAAGGTAAATGAATTTCATATCCTCTAATTTCATTTTTCAATTTTTCATTATTTTCAAAAAATTGATTAAAAAAATTTTTTTGTATTAAAGTTTTCTTAATCATATTAATAGTTTTGAAATATTATCTTTCAATCTTACACATCAAATAAAATAAATTTTAAAAAGAAAAAGAAGTTTACCATTAAGGGGGTTATCTAGTATATTATAAAATTAAACTTACTTTTTTGGCAAGAGCGTTTTGAATAAAAAAGCTTATGGTAGACTCCTCGCAACCATAAATCAAATCAATGCCATAAATGGTCTCAATGTGACCGCTACCCGGCTCAAAATCGTCAATAGATAAAATTTTAGCATAAAGCGGGTATTTTCGCTCTAAAAAAATAGAAAAAAAAATTAATTTTAACAAAAAAAAAAGAAAGTTTTAAATTACTTAAAGCTGCCATACTGTCTATGGCTTCCTTCCTCCATTTTATTTCGGATGGCCTTATCTCGGCCAACTTGCATCTTATTTCAGATGGTTTGGCCTCGTGTGCCTTGGCAGTGATCAATTGAACAAAAAAATTTGACGGAGTATCCACCTGTGTTATGTAGACTGGATACAACTCTCCTATCGTCAAAAATTCGGAAGAGTTTATTAGGGTTTTTATCGGTTGAGCTTTGGGCTGCTCGGCGTCCTCGAACGCCTCTTTGCTGCTGATTGAATTTTGGCGCGTAAAAATTTTTCGCGCCCAAGGTCTACTCAGATCAAATTCACAACCTGAAAACAAAAAAAAAATTAAAAAATAAAAATTTCTTTTTGTACCTTCTTTACGTGGGTTTGGTTGAGGTTGATGCTGGTACTGGCGAAAAATGGATCCTCGACCGATCGAACTCTTGCGGCTCAGTTTGTCCAAATCCATGCTCTGATACAAGTCCTGGCTGGACATGCGGCTCACAACACCACCATTCGAGCATACACTGTTTCTGGAGATTTCTGGAGAGACGTTTGATTGTGAGTGGTCTTCTTTGCCATCATTTGCCATATAACAATACGATGATTCCATCTCTATATGAGGTTCAATTAATTTAAGCTTATTTTAAATTAAAAAGTGCTTTTACCAAATCAAGTTTTCTTATCACTTGATTTTTTTTAATTTAAAGAAAGAGTAAAATAAAAATTTTCTTTCAAGAATTTAATTAATTTTGTTTTGGCTTAAATAGTTTTAAAAATTTCAAGTTGATTATTCGGATACATTGGACGAAGACGCCTTTAGATTCACCTGATGAGTTGGACAGCCTAAATTTAAAATATTTTTAAAATTACTTGTAAAAATAAAAAAATAATTTTACTTCTTAATGACCCTGGAATTGGCGATTTAGAAATTATTCCCGTTGTTCCGTCTAAAGTTTTTTTCTTTTTTATCTTCGAAACTTTAGATACTTCACTGGGTTCATCTATTTTCATTGCATCATCAACTTCAATTGTTTTTTGAGATGTCTTTGACTCTTTCTGCGACTCGTCGTTGCTATTTTGTGTATCAACAGACTTTTTGGTTTTTTTGCTCGAATCCTTATCTTTTTTTTTATCTTTTTTTCTTTCACTTGACTCGTCAACCGAGTGCTTTTTTTTTGTCTTGCTTACCAAAGTCTTTTTTTTACCAAGCTCTGCCGAGTCGCCATCCTCGGACAAAATGCTCAATTTGCTTCCTGATTTTGACATTTTTTCCAAAGAAGTTTCAGACCTGGACTTTTTCATCTTGGGAGGTTCACAATCCACTGCCTTCTCCATCAAATCTTGTTTAAGTGGCTTTTTTGAATGTAAAATTGGAGGTAAGGACGCAGTTTCGCTCTGATAACTGATGGTTTCATTTTCGGCTTCTAATTTATCATCTTGTGCCTGATATTGCTGAATTAGAGTTTCTTGTTTCTTTTTTTGCTCAGCCTCAAACATTAGGCGCTTAATTTTTCTTTTCTTAGACTGAATTTTTTTCTTAAGCTCTTCAATTTTGGTAATTTTTTCCTCAACTATTTGCTTTTGTTCGTCTATTTCAGCCTGAATTTGTAAATTGGATTCTTCAAGGCGTTCAATAGCCAGCTTCTTGGCCTCTAGTTCATTTCTGAACTCCTCACTTTTAATAAAATCAGAAATAAAACGTCTAAAAGACAGTCTTAAAAATTTTGAATCATTTTCCTTAGCTTCGGCTTCAAGTATTGATATCTTGTCCTGGAGCTTGACAATTTGCTGATTTGATTCGCTCAGTAAAATTTCTTTTTCATTCAATTGAGACTGAGAGTCTACTTCGACCATTTTTAATTGGGATCTGAGCTCATTTTGGATTTGTCTAGACTCAGATTCTAGTTGCCGGAAGTTGTCCATTTGGTTCTTGAGCTAAAAATTAAAAAAAAAATAAAACATAATAAAAAACTTACGTCAATTCCAATTGATTTCTTTTTAACAATTTCAGTTTGGATTGAAGTATTGATTCCAGCTGACAAAATGCTTGCTTGCTTCTCCGATATTAGGTTATTGTTTGGATCTTGGAATTGATGATCATCATCAATTTCCATCATCGGACTATGACTCTGCTTATGTTTATTTGACCGATCATTTGGTCCAGCAGAACCAATTTTGCTACTTAATTCTTCATTTAATTTTTCTATTTGGCAATTCAATTTTTTAATCTGCGCTTCATTTTCAGCAAGTTTAGCATCGTATATTTTTTTTGCTTTCTCCAATCTCACTTTATATATTCTTTCATAAGCCTTTGTGATACAATTCATTTGCTCTATCATAATTCTGTCAGTTCTAATTTCTTTCTTAAAATAAGTCTCAGTGTCTTGAACTTTTTTCGACCACTCTAAGTCCAAACGACTTCTCAGGTCGGTCTCAGCCTTTTTCGCCTTTCGATTTGTCTTTAAGATGTGGCTCTTTAAATTTTCAATTATTTGACAAAGTTCAGTGTTTGACAAACTCTGGATTTTGGACATGTCAGCATTGTTGGTGATTATTGTCATGGAGATTTTGTTTAACAATTTACTCAAATCAGATTCAATAGTGATTTGGTCATTGCCACTTTCCATCACACTCTTGTGAGCTTTGGCATTTATTCGAGTAGACTCAGCTTTTCTCTTTTTGGAATGGCTGACTGTGATGTTGGTAGTGTTGGTTGTGGTGTTTGCAGTTGTTTCTACAGTCACATCTGTTTCTTTATCAATTTCTCCACTTTCATCATCGGACTCTTCTTCACTTTCATCATCGGACTCTTCTTCACTTTCGTCTTCAACAGTGGTTTCATTTATAGTCGAAGAAGTTTTCTGTAATTTTGACTTGGTATCACTTTCCTCGATTTCAGTTTCTTCTTCATCTTGACTTTCTACTTCAGTATCCTCGCTTTCTTCTTCGGAATCTTCGTCACTTTCCTCACTAGTCTCCTCAATTTCATCTTCAAACTCGCCAGATTCTTCTTCCTCTGAATCTGAGACATGTTTAGTCTCATTTTGGTCTGACTCCCAGGCTACTGGCTGGCGATCATTTTTCTCGACTTTTTCTGGCTCTACCTTGTAGAGTATTTTTTCCTCGTCATTTAGACCAATTTGAATTTTATTAGCGATGGATGAAAATTTTAGTACATTGAAGTTTTCGTCAAAAAAATTGACTGATGGATTAAGATTGACGATCGTCTTGACCATGCTACGGCCTTCAAAGTAAGCTTGAAAAAGCCGAGTCAATTTGTTTTTTCGGTATGGAACTTGTAGCTGAGCTCCTTTACTTTAAAATAAAAATTTTTAAAATTTTTTATTTAGAAAAAAATTAAAATTCATTTTGGGCTGTGGTTTAGATTCAAAATTGTTTTTATCATTTTAAAATTTTGCAGATTTTTAAAAAATTTAGTCGATAAGAAGAATTATTTCTTTTGCAGAACAAGGATTTGATAACTAGCATCAAAATTGGAACATCTTTACTTGATTTATTGAAATTAATTAACTGAAACTTATTTTTACTATCTAAATAGATACACTATACTCTATAAAAAGATTAATTACTATCTAAATTATCAAAACACTATATAAAAAAATTGTTTCCCTATAAAAAAAAAAATTTCTCACCTGCAAAATATATATACTGCTAAAAAATATAATATATATTACTTGATAAATACATTTTTTTTGATATATAAATTAATTTGATAGTCCGATGATAATTGATTAAAATTTATCATTTATAAATTTTGCCAATTAAGCCAAATTGAAACAATATGAAAACTATAAATAAGTCAAAACGTAATAACTTACTTCCGAAACTGCTTAAATTGTGTATAATTCTTTCTCTTTTTTAATTTGGTTATTGTAAATATTCCTTTTTTATTCCTTTTCTTTCTTATTTTTAAAAAACATAAAAAAGTATATTTTTAAAATTACGAACGTATATAAATGAAATATGTATAATTTTTCAGACATTTTTCATAAGCTTGGCAAAGGAGCGAAAGCGTAAAATTAAAATTCATCGAGAGTTTTTTGTTCACTTTATTTCAAAATTTTACAGTTTATCAAAAAATTTAGATGATAAATAAAATGTATAGCTTTCCAAATAAGAAATGCTTAAATTTTTATTCCAATGGTAAAAAATTTACTCTGCAAATGGAACAATTTTTACTTTAAACATTTTCCAGAGGTCGATCGCTTAAAAAAAAACGAAGATCAAACAACTAACATGAATAAAAGAGCCAAAAAAATTAATTTTATTTGATTAATTGATTATTTTTTTATATTTTCTTCATTTGTTTTTTTATATATCAAAGAAAAAAAATTATCAATTGTGTAAATTAAATATCATTGACATTAAATTTTGTATCACAAAAAATAAACATAATATTTTTTTTAACTAATATCATTTTTTATTTTTGTAGCAAAAAAAATAATTTAAGTAGCACGAAAAATAGTTCCCTTATAATTCTTTAACACTAGAAGCACCAAAGGGTCAAAATGACTCTTTTTCTTCTTTTAAATTTAAATTAATTTAAATGATATGAATGTGAAATTTTGATTTTTGAACGAGTAAATTTTGCTAAATTAATAAAAAATTATTTCAAAGGTTATTTTTTTTCGCAAAATCATCCATACACTCCTTGAAGCACCACCACAAGTCAAATAACTCGTAGTATTAAGAAATTCTGGTTATTCTAGTATTAAAATTTATGTACTTATTTCCAAATTTTATATTTTTATTTTTAAAACATAAAATACAAACTATATATAAAACACAAACAAAAATAATAAAACTTTTTTTGCTGAAAAGCTTAGTTTGGTTCGCTAAATTTTATAAACTAATGCATTCAATAGATCACTAGAATCAAAAAAGCTAAAAAAAAAAACTCTTTAGTTTTCTGAATAAAAAATAAGATTTTGAAATTTGGTATAAAAAGCAAGGATAAAATTCAAATTCAGATTAAATTTTTACAAAAAGTGACAAACCCTTTTAATCATTAGATACTAGAGTCAAAATTATCTCAATTTTTTTAATTTTAAAATGTTATCACCCAATGTTCCACAATAATTTACCAAATATTAAGGTGAATTTAAACCTTTTTTCAAACACTGAGTTTTCAAAATGAAAAATCTTCAATTTTAGAAAATTTTGAATCGGGAAGAGAATTTGATGATAGTAAATTTAGCTTAATTGAATGAAATGCTCCTGTAATTTTTCAGTTAAATTAGGATATTTTTCTCATTCAATATATTGAGAAAAAAGGACCGTAAAATTTATTTTTCTGTGTTGAAAAAAACTGATCTTGTTGCATGTTTGAATTTGAATTTGATCAGAGATAAATGAAAAAATTTTAAGTAAAAATTATTAGAAAATAAGTTAACTTAAATTTTAAGACTTTTACAATGTATTTCTCGAAAACCTATAAAGAAAAAAGTTGACAGTCCAAAGCTTAAATTTTGAGTAAACCTGGAATTGGTGTTCCAAGATTGATTTTTTTATTTCGAAATGTAATTTCTTACATTTTTTTTTTAATCCAAATTTCTAGCCCAGAAACAATACTAAGAACATATAAAATGTGAGTCATAAGAAGTAAAGTTTACTCTCAGGCATACTTTCACACTTTAAAATTTTCAAGTGTTAAGTGTGAGTGTGATTGTTTACACTTACAATCAACATTTAAACTCAAAACTTGATTTTTTCAAGTGTTACACTTGGTACTGATACTTGGAAAACTTAAAAAATTTAAGTGTAAAAAATTAAAATTTAAGTGAAAAAATTAAAAATAAGTTAAAAACTTAATTTTATTACTGATTAAAAATTAATTTAATAGAAATTTAATCAAAATAATTAATTATTAAACAAATGTTAACTTATAAATAAATAATAACAATTAAATTAAAAATATTCATTTTATTTATAAAAAAGTTTCCTTAGTAAAGTCAATATTTCAATTAATAATTTAAAATAAAATAATTTTTTATTTTTCTAAATTGAATTGAAGTTTAACTGAAATTAATTTTGATTAAATAAAATTTTGCTAAACTATTCTATTTTTTCTAAATATCATTTTTATATTTATTTTTGTAAGTTGTGAAAGTTTTTATTTTATTTTAGTAAAAATCATTTAATAATAAAATATTTTTTTTTATTTTCCATTTTTGATCATTATTTAAAAAGTTTTATGTTGTTTTGTTAAAAAACAAATATTTGAGGACTCTTATAGGTCAAAATTTGCCTCATTCAAACTATTTTTCTAAATCAATTTTGCCGCGAGTTTTAATTGTTAAAAAATTGAAAAAAACTTAGGGAAGCTAATTGAGTGTGTCTTGTGACTGACAATTGGATTGATATTGGAATGAAAAACTTTTTAGCATTATGCGCTTTAATGACTTACAACAATTTTAGAAAAGAATTAAAAGTGACTGGTTTGAAAGAGTTAAAACTTAATAAGTAGTAAGTAGTAAAAGAAGCAAATACAAAAAATCGAAGACTTTTATTAATAAGGTTTTTTTAGAGTAAACGTTGATCTAATATAGCAAATTTGGTAAAGACGGAAAAAAATTATATTTATGTAAATGTTTATAAATTAATAAATAAATAAATTAAAAATTTTTAATTAAATTAAAAGTAAATAAAATAATCTATGTATAAATCTAATTAATATTTTCAATTAATTTTTCAAAAGTTGCAATAGTTTATTAATTGATTTAGAAGGCTTGAGCGAACTCTTTTGCCTTCAAGTTATTTATTTATGTTAGTTTAGTTATTCAGTTTATAATATTTACAAGTAAAAGAAATAAAATAAGAAAAAGGTTAAAAAAAATAATAATAATATTTTTTTTTTGAGACCAAATTAGATTATTGAGTAATTTTTTATGTATTTATTTTATCTTTGTTAAATCTTAATTCTTATTTGTTTTAATTATTTATTTATTTAATTATTACAATTAATTTTTTATTTGTTTACTAATTAATTATTTTGATTAAATTTCTATTAAAATAATTTTTAATCAGTAATAAAATTAAGTTTCAAACTTATTTTTAATTTTTTACACTTAAATTCTTTAAGTTTTCCAAGTATCAGTACCAAGTGTAACACTTGAAAAAATCAAGTATTGAGTTTAAATGTTGATTGTAAGTGTAAACAATCACACTCACACTTAACACTTGAAAATTTTCAAGTGTGGAAGTATGGTCTCAGGATCCAAAATTTATATTTTTTTTAAATTTAAAACAAATAAAATAAAAGCTTACCTATTTTTTTGATTTTGCATCATTACTTCGATGCAGCGCGATAGTGACATCAACGAGATATTGATAGACGAGGCCTCTATCTGTGTAATACCAACAGCATTAGTTTTCGATGAACGCTCAATGCCAGCCAAATCACAAAAACTCAACCTAAATGAAAATAAATTTTTTTTTAAATTATTATTCACAAATATATTTATTAAAAAATAAAAAAAAAAATATTTTTTTTTAATCATAAACTTTTAATAATTTGTCAGACAGATAAAAAATTTGTTCCTTTCCAACCTGCCCGAGTATTTAAAAAAAAATCATCAAAAAAAGGAAAATAAAAAAAAAACTCACTGATTAATGTGGGTGGTTGATCCTCTGTTATTTGCATTGGTTTCAATTGTAACCAATTTGAGACAAAAAATAGCATGACTTCTGGACGATGTTGCATTTAAAGAAGTGGACGATTTTTGCAGATTTTTTTCTCCATACTTCCAAACTTTGATAGCCTCTTTAGAATCAAATAGCGGTATATGATTCAAGCCCTCCACATACGGCACTCGATTCATATCTTCGCGAATTTTGAGCTGTGGTCGCTCATTACTGGCAGGGTTCATTCTGGATTTAGTGGGTATTGTGAGCAGATCGTATACATTGTCATTAAACAATTCATAGAAACAAAGCCAAAGAGCATATCTTTTGTTTTCAGATATTTTTATTCTGGAATCAAGTTCCAGAAGATTAGACGCCGAGCTACAATAGCTCGAGATTGAATCAAGTGATCCGAATTTTTTGGATGGCATCAGGGATCCACACGCGTCCGACAAATCACTCAATGAGCCAAATGAGTCAGTCCGGTCTATTTCTTTGTAGTTAGACAGCTTGAGAATTTGTTTCTTGATGTTGAGTTCTGAGTTTAGTTCTGCTTCAGTGAGGGAAGAGATTTCGTTGAATTTTTCCGGCTTGTAGGAATAAGCAGCTCGTTTTGTCTCCAGACTATTTTTGAGTGTGTCGAAGAGGACGTCAAGAGTTCGCGGGATCAAGCCCGCATTTTTGTTTGTTCCTTGCATGGTAAATGTCTTGCCTGAATTAGTCACGCCGTAGCTGAATATCAGCAAATTTTCGCCATTGAAGAATTTCTCTAGACAAGGAAAAATTGTGGCCTTAAAAAAATCCTGCTGGCTTATTTCAGGCTGGAAAACATAAGAAAAGCTGTAAAGTGTGTTGGGCAGATTTTGCAAACTTTGCTTATTTTGGCAATAAACAGAATTTTTGGGTGGTATAAGCGAAATGGAAGTGTCCGAGTGTATCTTGTAGTGTTTCTAAAAGAAAAAGTTTATTTTGTTTTATGGTAAAATAGAGTGGAACTATTACGGTATTGTTTTGTTGTGCCATTTCTTTGTCAGTGAGCGGTTTCAGCTTGAGGAATATGTGAATGGGCTCCGAGTGGTTGATTGATCGGAATTCTTCTTCATTGCACAAATTTTTTTTAAGGTCATTAATACTGGTGGTTTCGTTGAGAGACTCCTCGACATGGTCTATTTTGCTTTCACTGGTCCGGTCTAATGATGAATCGAATGAGGATTTTGAACGCGAGCTATCATAGGTGTCTTGTGTAAGCTCCAAATCTATGGTTTCATTGATTGATTTGGCTGCTTTGCCATCGTTTGCCATATAACAATACGATGATTCCATCACTATTTGAGGTTAAATTAATTTAAGCTTATTTTAAATTAGAAAGTGCTTTTTAAAATTTTAAAGAGAGAATCTTTGATATGAAGCTCACAAATTAAAGAAATTAAAATTTTAAAATTTAAAGCCAAATAACATTCAACTTTTAACTTTTGCTAATAAATTATATATTTGTCAGAAATATTGTCTTTGATTTTTTTGCTTAAACTAAATATGCTTTAAATTTTTTTGGGCACAAATGAGTTAAAAATTTTTACTGCGTGTGACTATTTATTAACTAAAATTCCTGATTTTTCACCAATTTTACTAGATAAAAATAAATTTTTTTTTTTTCTTTAAAAATTAGTTAATTAATTAAAAATGTGAATTTATTATAAAAATCAAGTTTGATGTTAGTTTTTCTAATTTTTAATTAAATTTTTTGGATTAATTTTTTGCCTTTCAAGGCTTTTTAATTTACTTTTATATTTTTTTTTTTAATTTAAATTTTTGGATTTTTTTTTATTTAATCTAAAGGATCTTTAGATCGGCACAGATAAACAACTTAATAAAAAATAATAATTTCTAATACATTAATTAATGGCATAGTTTTTCGTTAGTAGATAATTGTTTTTTTCAGAAGATAATTTTATTTAAAAAAAAAGATAATTTAATGAAAAGATAAATGTTTTTGTTAGTAGATTTTCACCTTTTTCGGTAGATAATTATTTTGTTACGAAGATAATTGTTTTGTTAAGTAGATAATTTTTTTTATGTGTTAGATTAACTAATTATACTTAATTAGCACTTAATAAGTGTTTCTTATTAATTAAAAAGTTTCGTTCATTAATAAAAATAAGTATTTTATTTTTTTTTAAAAGATAAAAAAATACAAAAAAATCATCTACTACTTCAATTCTCGCGGTAAAAATTCAAATCAAAGTGCTAGATTATCAAAGAGAAGAAAACCGTAATAAACGGAATTAATTTTTTTTATTTTTTTCTTAATTAATTTTTTTTTCTTAATCAATTTTTTTTTTTTATCTATTATAAAAAATTAATTTTTTTTTTCTTAATCAATTTTTTTTTTATCTATTTTAAAAAAATTATTATATATGATAAAAAACATTTATCTTTTTTTTTGTATTTTTTTATTCAAGCTATTTTTTATGCACAAGAATACCAATGTCAATCACATTGAATTAACATCGAAGATAATTTTGTTTTTTTTATATTTTTTCCCTTTAAAAATTATTTTTTTTTATAATCTATTTTTCTGCTAGAACTTTAGCTGCCATTTTCATTACTCAAATCGATAATTAAAAACAAAAGTCAACTTTAATTAACTTAAATTCTAAGTGATTAAATTAAATGGAGACAAATAATAATTTTTGGCGAAATCCTTAAAATGCTGATTAAAAAAGCTTAAACAGATCAAGCTTCAATTTGGCTAAATCTTAATGAATTAATCTAAAAAAAAATCAAAATTGCGCATTTTCATCCTATAATCTTCTTATTAAAAATAATATCCTTTTATTTAGCTGATAATCAAATTATTAAAAAAAATAAACTTATCCACTTGAAAAAATTTGATGCATTTTAATATACCTGCTCTTGTTTTAACTTTTGAATAATTCCCTTTTCCTTTCTTAAGATCAGAGGCATTTTTTCGTCCTCTCCATTGTCCTGCGCCTTTTTCTTCATCTGCTCGAGCCAGGCAAGCTCAGACTTGGTCTTTTCGACCAAAGCCTTTTCTCTCAGCTTGAGCAAGTCTGCCTGATGCTTTGATCTAAGCTCTTCTTCGTGCATATACTTTTTGACAATTTCTCCGGTGAATTTTTTGAACGAGTCTTCATCAAAACTCAAGCGCACTTGATTAAAATTAAATTTAAAAAAAAAATTTTATAAAAAAAAATTTTATAAAAAAAAATTTTATAAAAAAAAATTTTTATTAAAAAATATTACTGCTCGGGTGCGATTCATATTGGGAAATGGAGCTTTGGCTGAGATCGTATTGTGACTGATCCTTGAGATCTTTGTATTCTTGGCGAGTTTTTTTTATGTGCATTTCAGATGGTAGTACTTGACGGAATGATTTTTCCATCTCGATCTCTTCGTCGTCAATTTCGGTCTTGATCCTTGTGTCAGTTTTGGTGTCATTCAACTCAGACACTGTGTTTATAATCGAAATGTCTTGCTCTAGGTCTTTGGGCTCAGCAAATGCTGGTTTGTGTTTTGGTTTTGGGTTCTCGGAGTTTTTCTTGGCGTTTGACTTGGTGTGTTTGGAGTCTGGTTCAGTGTCATTGTAGGACGAAGTGGATACAGTTGTTGAGGCCGAAGAAGAAGAGGAAGAGTTGGAAGTGAGCGATGAAGATCTCGATTTGGGAAATTTGTCTCCCTTAGGGCCAGAATCCTGCTTGACAGTCTGTTTGTCCTTTAAGTATTGGGCCAGGGCCACAGTGTCTTGTTGGGCAAAGCCTATGCATTTGATCTTGTCCAATTCTTCGAGCTGAAGGGCTGATGTGTTCAATGTGTCCAAATAATTTATGCCAGCGTGCAGTAGGCGTTCCAGAGAAGCTGGCGAGTAGCGTTTCGGGTCCTTGGACTCCGATTCTTGGACAATTCGGGTCTTGGGCTTTTGTGGTTGAGGTAATTGGGACGGTTGTTCACTTCGGATTGATTTTAGCCTTGAAGTTGATGGCGCTGTTTTAATGTGACTAGATGTAACTGTGGAGTTAGATGAAATGCTTGATGAGGTAGCAGAGGTTGAATCGTAAAAATCATCTTGTACAGGCTTAGAAATGTAGAAGTTAAAAAAAAATTAGAAGGAAGAGATTTAAAATTTTTTTTTTGAGATATTTTAAAATCATTTTTTTAAAATAAATTTTGGATTTTTTTTTTAAAGCTAGTACAGTGATGATTTAAAAACAGTATTTTACGAAAAAAAACACGTAAAATACCGTAAATTAACCAAATTTACCACATAAACGTAAATTTTCAGGATTTTGAGATTTGAGATCAAAATATTTGAAAAAATGTCTTTTTTTCCAAGATTCGAAAGTTTAAGAAAGTTTTTTTTATAACGATTTTAAAAACAAGTATTTTTTTAACCAATTTTTAAAAAAAAATACTTACTTAAATTTTCGATTTTTGGAAAAAAAAAGACATTTTTTCAAAAATTTTGAATTTTGAATTGGCCGTTTTGAATTTTACCAAATTTTGCCAAAATTATCTCAAAATCCTGAAAATTTACGTAATTTTTGGTAAAATACCTCTATTTTACTTTTCGGATTTCACGTTAATTTACGTAAAATGTGGTAAAATTTTGTTAATTTACGGTATTTTACGTATTTTTTCGTAAAATACTGTTTTAAATCACCACTGTATAAAATGCTTTAGGATAAAATTAGATAAAATTTTTAAATATTCTTTTTGTAATGCTGAATAGTTTTATCTTTATTTTTTTTATTTTCATAAAATATTTTAATTTTTAGTAAAAGTAGAAAATTAATGTGTTTATTTTTTCTATTTATTTAGATTAAAAAAAATATAAAGGTTCTCTAGAGTAAATTAACATTCTTTCAATTAATTTATTTGAGAATTTTGAAAAAAAAATCAAAAAATCAAAAATTTAAAATTAAATTAAATTTTTTGGATTAGATCTATAACATTAAAAATTTAACTTTATTTGCACCATATTAAAAAAAAATGTTCGTTCCATTTTTAAATGGGTTAAAAAATAATCACAAAACCAAAACCCCAACATTTTTTTAAAATAAATAAATATCAAATTTAAATTGAGAAAATAAAATAAACAAATTATTAACATTTTATCTAATGTTATCCCTTAAAGATTTAGGCTAACAACGTATATCTTCTGTTATTTTACATTTTATTTATTTAAAAAAAAGCCATGAGAAAATCTTCCATGCTGTTAGAAATGAATCTTAGTCCTTCCTTTCAGTCAATTGTCCGATTTCTTTTATTAAAAAATTATAGAAAAAAATTGATTCAAAAAATAGAATCAACTCAAATATTTAAAATTTTGACTCAATTAAATTGGATAATTGAATGATTTATGTCGATTATGGTGTCTCAATATTTGATATCTTGAAATTCAGTACATAAAAACAAAACAAATCAGATAAAAATCAACAATTCTTGTTGCACCTTTTAAAATTCAATATAAAAACTGAAAATTTAAGAAGGAATTTAATTTCTTTGTATATTTTTTTTAAATATTCAATTTATTGATGAAAAAACAATGTTTTTTTCACTCACAGAACTTTTTTTTTAATTTAAATAAAATTAATTTATTTTAATATATTACTTTTGAATTTCACAATAACACCTTGCCTATTAAACTTAAAAAATTATTTTTTAATCATTTTTTAAATGACCTGAAGACGACATAGCTTGAAAAAATGCTTAAAAATAACAAAAAAAATATTTTACCCTTAAATTAGACATTTGACATTAATTTTCTTTTTTAAATTTTTCAAAAGTAATTTAAGTAAAAAGAGCCATAAAAAGAAGTGGTTTTATCAAATAAAAAATTAAACAGCATTACATTTAAATGTTTCTTTAAAAAAATTAAACCATTTGAGCTTGATAGTTTTCCGGTTATCTTTTTTAAAAATTTAAATATTTTAAATGCAATTTTTTATTTTTTGTCGAAATTTCGGGAACAAATTTTAAGATAACTATCGAACAGATTTTCTTGAATTTATAACTAAATAAATTTAAATGTGTTTTAACAATTTTGTTCGATTTTGTATTTTGATTTTTAAAAAACCAAAGTATAAATCAATGAATTTAATCACTAAATGATTTAATCTTATTAAAAGAGATGTTTTTAATTGTATCGTGTTTTATTTTTTTATTGATGAAACCAGTTCTTTTTTGGACTTTTTAAACTTGAAGTATTATTGAAAATGTAAAACAAATGTAAAAAAAAAAATTATGGCATTTGATCAAAATATTTTTTTCCTTATCTGAATTTTAACCGATTATGATCGTCATATACACAATTAAATTAAAAACATAGAAAGTTTAAATTCCTGTACATTTTTCAGAATTTTAAATCCAGTGCCAACAAGTTCGTTATTTTTTTATCATTTTTTTTTCACTTCTTTTGTAATGAAAGTCTCAACAAAAACCAGAGTTGTTTAAAAGTCACAAGTCTTAAGTCCAAGTCAAGGATCTTTTTTTTTTAAGTCCGAAAAAGAAATTTAAAAGTCCGGATATTGACTTTTTTTTTAAATGCTTGGGACTTTTAAGCAACTCTGATATAAACTTATTTATTCAACTAAAAATTTCATTTAATTATTTTTTTTAAGATCTGAAGGAGCTTTAGCTCGAGAAAAAATAAAAAAAAATACTTTATAAATTCAACCCTTAAATAAGAGTAAAGTAAAATAAGATGAATAGAATTTTTTATCATTGTTTAATAATCGTCTAGTTCGAAAAAAATAATTAAATTTTAATTATAGTAAAATTTGATGACTTGAATTTTTATAAAACTAAAGTTGGAAAAATTTTTAAAAAATATTTTTTTAAATTAAACACTAATCAGACTAAAATAAAATGACTAGAATTTTTTTAATTATTTTAAATTAAAAAAAAATTAAAAAATAATTTTTAAAATAAGTTGGACAAGATAAACCCTAAAATGAGACTAAAATAAGATGAAAAGAATTTTGTTTATCATTTTTTCAAAATCTGAAGTAGCTTTAGCTCAAAAAAAATAAAAATTAAATTCGTTAATTATATTAACATTTGATGACTTGAATTTTTTAATTACTTTTTTAAAACTATAGCTAGAAAAAAATTTTAAAAAATATTTTATTAAATTAAACACTAATTAGACTAAAATAAAATGACTAGAATTTTTAATAAAATTTTATTTATGATCCGAAGGAGCTTTAGTTCGAAAAATAAAAAATAAAATTTCATTAAATATAACTCATTCATTAGCTTAAAATAAGATAACTAGAATGTATTTTAAACTATTCATATTAAATTGCACCCTTTAATTAGAGTAACATTTGATGATTAGAATTTTTTTTAATTTTTTTTATCATCTGAAGGAGCTTTAGATCGAATAAATAAAAAAATTATTTTATTTAAATTTAACCATTAAATTAGACTAAAATAAGATGAAAAGAATATTTTCATCATTTTTTTTATAATCTGAAGAAGCTTTAGCTCGAAAAAAATAAAAATTAAATTCTTTATTTATAGTAAATTTTGATGACTTGAATTTTTTTAACTATTTTTTAAAACTATAGCTGGAAAAAAATTTAAAAATATTTAATTTAACCCTTAAATTAGATTAAAATAAAATGACTAGATTTTTTAAAAAATTTTTTTATGACCTGAAGGAGCTTTAGCTCTGAACAAAAAAAAAAAAAAAAATTTTCATTAGATTTAACCCATTCATTACCTTAAAATAAGATGACTCTAATATATTTTGAGATATTAAAATTAAATTAAATCGTTAATTAGAATAACATTTGATGATTAGAATTCTTTTTAAATTTTTTATGATATTTAGGAGCTTTAGCTCGAGAAAAAATAAAAAAAAATACTTTATAAATTCAACCCTTAAATAAGAGTAAAGTAAAATAAGATGAATAGAATTTTTTATCATTGTTTAATAATCGTCTAGTTCGAAAAAAATAATTAAATTTTAATTATAGTAAAATTTGATGACTTGAATTTTTATAAAACTAAAGTTGGAAAAATTTTTAAAAAATATTTTTTTAAATTAAACACTAATCAGACTAAAATAAAATGACTAGAATTTTTTTAATTATTTTAAATTAAAAAAAAATTAAAAAATAATTTTTAAAATAAGTTGGACAAGATAAACCCTAAAATGAGACTAAAATAAGATGAAAAGAATTTTGTTTATCATTTTTTCAAAATCTGAAGTAGCTTTAGCTCAAAAAAAATAAAAATTAAATTCGTTAATTATATTAACATTTGATGACTTGAATTTTTTAATTACTTTTTTAAAACTATAGCTAGAAAAAAATTTTAAAAAATATTTTATTAAATTAAACACTAATTAGACTAAAATAAAATGACTAGAATTTTTAATAAAATTTTATTTATGATCCGAAGGAGCTTTAGTTCGAAAAATAAAAAATAAAATTTCATTAAATATAACTCATTCATTAGCTTAAAATAAGATAACTAGAATGTATTTTAAACTATTCATATTAAATTGCACCCTTTAATTAGAGTAACATTTGATGATTAGAATTTTTTTTAATTTTTTTTATCATCTGAAGGAGCTTTAGATCGAATAAATAAAAAAATTATTTTATTTAAATTTAACCATTAAATTAGACTAAAATAAGATGAAAAGAATATTTTCATCATTTTTTTTATAATCTGAAGAAGCTTTAGCTCGAAAAAAATAAAAATTAAATTCTTTATTTATAGTAAATTTTGATGACTTGAATTTTTTTAACTATTTTTTAAAACTATAGCTGGAAAAAAATTTAAAAATATTTAATTTAACCCTTAAATTAGATTAAAATAAAATGACTAGATTTTTTAAAAAATTTTTTTATGACCTGAAGGAGCTTTAGCTCTGAACAAAAAAAAAAAAAAAAATTTTCATTAGATTTAACCCATTCATTACCTTAAAATAAGATGACTCTAATATATTTTGAGATATTAAAATTAAATTAAATCGTTAATTAGAATAACATTTGATGATTAGAATTCTTTTTAAATTTTTTATGATATTTAGGAGCTTTAGCTCGAGAAAAAATAAAAAAAAAATTTTATTAAAATTAAACCTTCAACTATACAAAAATAAAGATAACTAGAAGTTTATTTATTTTTTTATGATTTGAAGGAGCTTTAGCTCGAAAAATTAAAAAAAAAAAATATTTTATTAAAATTAAACATTCAACTAGATAAAAAAAAAGATAACTAGAAGTTTATTTATTTTTTTATGATTTGAAGGAGCTTTAGCTCGAAAAAATAAAAAAAAAATTTATTAAAATTAAACCTTTAACTATACAAAAATAAAGATAACTAGAAGTTTATTTATTTTTTTATGATTTGAAGGAGCTTTAGCTCAAAAAATTAAAAAAAAACATTTTATTAAAATTAAACCTTTAACTATACAAAAATAAAGATAACTAGAAGTTTTTTTATTTTTTTATGATTTGAAGGAGCCTTAGCTCGAGAAAAAATAAAAAAAAAATTTTATTAAAATTAAACCTTTAACTATACAAAAATAAAGATAACTAGAAGTTTTTTTATTTTTTTATTATTTGAAGGAGCCTTAGCTCGAGAAAAAATAAAAAAAAAATTTTATTAAAATTAAACCTTTAACTATACAAAAATAAAGATAACTAGAAGTTTTTTTATTTTTTATGATTTGAAGGAGCCTTAGCTCGAAAAATTAAAAAAAAACATTTTATTAAAATTAAACATTCAACTAGATAAAAAAAAAGATAACTAGAAGTTTATTTATTTTTTTATGATTTGAAGGAGCTTTAGCTCGAAAAAATAAAAAAAAAATTTATTAAAATTAAACCTTTAACTATACAAAAATAAAGATAACTAGAAGTTTTTTTATTTTTTATGATTTGAAGGAGCTTTAGCTCGAAAAATTAAAAAAAAACATTTTATTAAAATTAAACCTTTAACTATACAAAAATAAAGATAACTAGAAGTTTATTTATTTTTTTATGATTTGAAGGAGCTTTAGCTCAAAAAATTAAAAAAAAACATTTTATTAAAATTAAACCTTTAACTATACAAAAATAAAGATAACTAGAAGTTTTTTTATTTTTTTATGATTTGAAGGAGCCTTAGCTCGAGAAAAAATAAAAAAAAAATTTTATTAAAATTAAACCTTTAACTATACAAAAATAAAGATAACTAGAAGTTTTTTTATTTTTTTATTATTTGAAGGAGCCTTAGCTCGAGAAAAAATAAAAAAAAAATTTTATTAAAATTAAACCTTTAACTATACAAAAATAAAGATAACTAGAAGTTTTTTTATTTTTTATGATTTGAAGGAGCCTTAGCTCGAAAAAATAAAAAAAAACATTTTATTAAAATTAAACCTTTAACTATACAAAAATAAAGATAACTAGAAGTTTATTTATTTTTTTATGATTTGAAGGAGCTTTAGCTCAAAAAATTAAAAAAAAACATTTTATTAAAATTAAACCTTTAACTATACAAAAATAAAGATAACTAGAAGTTTATTTATTTTTTTATGATTTG
This sequence comes from Brachionus asplanchnoidis, assembly GCA_025491095.1. NCBI lineage: Eukaryota > Metazoa > Rotifera > Eurotatoria > Ploima > Brachionidae > Brachionus > Brachionus asplanchnoidis. Next base: position 748,436 of record JAILYF010000058.1, read on the forward strand.
AAGGAGCTTTAGCTCGAAAAAATAAAAAAAAAATTTATTAAAATTAAACCTTTAACTATACAAAAATAAAGATAACTAGAAGTTTATTTATTTTTTTATGATTTGAAGGAGCTTTAGCTCAAAAAATTAAAAAAAAACATTTTATTAAAATTAAACCTTTAACTATACAAAAATAAAGATAACTAGAAGTTTTTTTATTTTTTTATGATTTGAAGGAGCCTTAGCTCGAGAAAAAATAAAAAAAAAATTTTATTAAAATTAAACCTTTAACTATACAAAAATAAAGATAACTAGAAGTTTTTTTATTTTTTTATTATTTGAAGGAGCCTTAGCTCGAGAAAAAATAAAAAAAAAATTTTATTAAAATTAAACCTTTAACTATACAAAAATAAAGATAACTAGAAGTTTTTTTATTTTTTATGATTTGAAGGAGCCTTAGCTCGAAAAATTAAAAAAAAACATTTTATTAAAATTAAACATTCAACTAGATAAAAAAAAAGATAACTAGAAGTTTATTTATTTTTTTATGATTTGAAGGAGCTTTAGCTCGAAAAAATAAAAAAAAAATTTATTAAAATTAAACCTTTAACTATACAAAAATAAAGATAACTAGAAGTTTTTTTATTTTTTATGATTTGAAGGAGCTTTAGCTCGAAAAATTAAAAAAAAACATTTTATTAAAATTAAACCTTCAACTATACAAAAATAAAGATAACTAGAAGATTATCTTTTTTTTGTCTAATTGAAGGTTTGATTTTAATAAAATTTGTTTTTCTAATTTTTTCGAAAAAAATAATTAAAAAAATTCAAGTCATCAAATGTTACTATCATTAACGAATTTAACTATTTTTTTCGAATTAGAGCTCCTTCAGATTATAAAAAAATGATTAAAAAATTTTATTCATCTTATTTTAGTCCTATTTAAGGGTTTAAATTTATTAAATATTTTTTTTATTTTTTTTCGAGCTAAGATCATAAAAAAAATAATTAAATAAAATATTTAGTTGAATAAATAAGTTTATATCAGAATTGTTTAAAAGTCCCAAGTCATTGAAAAAAAAGTCAACATACGGACTTTTAAATTTTTTTTTCGGACTTGAAAAAAAAGGTCCTTAAGACTTGTACTTAAGACTTATGATTTTTAAACAACTCTGGTTTTTGTTGAGAATTTTAGTACAAAAGAAGAGAAAAAAATAATAAAAAAAGAACGATGCTTTTTGAACTTGTTGGTGCTGGATTAAAAATTCTGAAAAATGTACAGGAATTTAAGCTTTTTATTTTTTTTATTTAATTGTGTACATTACGATCACAATCGCTTAAAATTCAGATAAGGAAAAAAATATTTTCATCAAATGCCATAATTTTTTTCTGTTTTACATTTTTCAATAATACTTCAAGTTTAAAAAGTCCAAAAAAGAACTGGTTTCATCAAATAAAACACGATACAATTAAAAATATCTCTTTTAATAAGATTAAATCAGTTAGTGATTAAATTCATTGATTTATACTTTGGTTTCTTTTTTTTTTAAATCAAAATACAAAATCGAACAAAATTGTTAAAACACATTTATTTTTATTTAGTCATAAATTCAAGAAAATCTGTTCGATAGTTCTCTTAAAATTTGTTCCCGAAATTTGCATAAAAAATAAAAAATTGCATTAAAAAAATTTCAATTTTTAAAAAAGATAACCGGAAAACTATCAAATGGTTTAATTTTTTTAAAGAGACATTTAAATGTAATCCTGTTTGATTTTTTATTGTTAAAACCACTTCTATTTATGTCTCTTTTTACTTTAATTACTTTTGAAAAATTTTACAAAGAAAATTAATGTCAAACGTCTAATTTAAGGGTAAAATATTTTTTTTAATTTTTAAGCATTTTTTTGAGCTATATCTCCTTCAGGTCATTTAAAAAATGACTATAAAGATAAATTTTTTAAGTTGAATAAGCAAGGTGTTATTGTGAAATTCAAAGCATATATTAAAATAAATTAATTTTATTCAAATTAAAAAAAAAGGTTCTGTGAGTGAATAAAAAACATTGTTTTTCCATCAATATATTGAACATTTAAAAAAAAATAAACAAAAAAATTAAATTCCTTCTTACATTTTCAGAGTTTTTATAATGAATTTCAAAAGGTGCAACAAGAATTGATTAATTTCATATGATTTGTTTTGTTTTTATGTAATGAATTTCAAGATATTAAATATTGAGACACCATAATCGACATAAATCATTCAATCATCCAATTTAATTGAGTCAAAATTTTAAATATTTGAGTTGATTCTATTTTTGAATCCATTCTTTGAATTTATAATTTTTTGAATAAAATAAATCGGACAATTGTTTGAAAAGAAGGACTAAGATTCATTTCTAACAGCATGGAAGATTTTCTCAAAGCTTTGATTAAATAAAAAAAAATTTAAAATACAGTACATATCTAAACAAAGTTAACAGGCTGCTTAAGCAGTTTAAAAGCTGCTCATAAACGCTGCTTAAACCGCTCATAAACACTGCTTAAACCGCTCATAAACGCTGCTTTAACCGCTCATAAACACTGCTTAAACTGTTTTAAACATTGCCCTATCATTTTTTATTAAAAAGCTTAAACTAACTTAAACATTACTTAAACCGCTCATAAACACTGCTTAAGCATTGCTTCGAAACATCGTTAACTTTGTTCTGAAATGTACTGTAATAAAAGATATACGTTGTTAGTCTAAATTAGATAAAACATTAGATAAAATATTTATAAGTTATTTATTTTATTTATCTCAATTTAAAGTTGATATTTATTTATTTAAAAAAAAATTGTTGAGGTTTTGGTTTTGTGAGCATTTTTTAACCCATTTAAAAATGGAATGAACATTTTTTTTAAATTGGTGCAAATAAAGTTTAGTTTTTAATTTTAAAGATCTAATCCAAAAAATTTAATTTAATTTTAAATTTTTGATTTTTTTCATTTTTTCAAACTTCTCAAATCTATTAATTATAGGAATTTTAATTTACTCTAGAGAACCTTATAATTTTTTTTTAATCTAAATAAATAGAAAAATAAATCCATTGATTTTCTACTTTTACTAAAAATTAAAATATTTTATGAAAATAAAAAAAATAAAGATAAAACTATTCAGCATTACAAAAAAAACAGTATTTTACGAAAAAATCCGTAAATTTTCAGGATTTTGAGATAATTTTGATAAAATTTGGTAAAATTCAAAACGGCCAATTCAAAATTCAAAAATCGAAAATTTAAGAAAGTATTTTTTTTCATAAATTGGTTAAAAAAATAGTTTTTTTTAAAATCATTATAAAAAAAACATTTTTTAAATTTTAACTTATTTTTTCTTCCACACCAAACCACACCAATTTTAAAATTTTCTTCTCAAACAAGCTGAGCACAAATGTAGAACATGATCATTCTAAATAAACCTTCTCTCAACAAATTCCAAATACTCTTCTTTACAAAATCTAAAAGCAAGTGTATAAGCTAGACAAAAAAAAAAGCAAAATAGAGCAAAACTGCAAGACTTGAAAAAATAAAAAAAAAAAATAAAAAAAAAAATAAAAAAAAAATGTTTTCCCAAAGATAAAGCACACAAAAACCGGGCTGATCCAAAGTCAAAAAACTCACCAATGATCCCCAAGGAGAAGTTGACGCACAAGACGACCAGCTCAGGTAGGATGGCACCAGCCAGCATCCCCCCACATTCCCATGCCATGAAAATTTAGACCCAAGCGATCGACGAGCGAGTATGAGGCCAAATGCGAGTTGTGTAAGCCAGGCAGCAGCGCGTCCTTCCACCACAAGCGCATTCTGCACAAAGACCCAGACCAGCTGGCTGCCAGTGTGACCAAGCGGCACTTGTCATCGGCCTCGTTCAGCAATGCGATGGAGCGGCGGCACCGCGACTTGGCGAAGCGGCCGAGCCGCAACACCGCCTTTGGCAAGCACGAGCACGCCGAGCTCAACGTCAAGGAAGAGGCGGACGGGCTGCTGGGCCTCGGCGCCCCTGGCAAGCGGCCCAAAAAGCCCGATGAGCCAAAGTGCAGCGGCATCATCACCACGAGCTCGTGGCGCATCGGCGAAAACCTCGCCCAGAAGCACATGAAGCCCGAGCCGGACAAAAACATGCCCTCTCACCCCTACCAGGTGCAGTACAACCCGCGCAGCAACAGTGCGCCCGTCAACCAGTCGCCACACGCCGCCAAAAAGACCAAGCGCACCGAGTGCCATCTGGTGCCCTCTGTGACGCCCAAAAAACCCAGCGTCACCAGTCCCCAGGCAAACAAATCCAAGTGCAAGCCATACGACCTAAACGACATTCAAAAGTACATCCAGAGCCAGAAGAGCAAGCGTCTGAACGAGACCAAGTCAGAGAAAGAAAAGCAGAAGATGCAGGACGAAGAGAGAAAAAAAAAACTGCAGGAGTTGTACAGAAAACAGCGTCTGCAGGCCATCAAGTCCGCCCAAATCGCGTCCACTTCCAAGCTGAACAATTCCAGCGAAAAAGCAAACAGCTCGACCAACTCGAGCAAATTGTACGACCAGGACATGTCCAAGATTTTGATGGATCGCATCAGTCACTTGTTGAATGACAATGACAAGCTTGTGGAAAAACAGAGGAAGCAAATGGTGAGCGAAAAGAACAAGGCGAGAAAAAAGGTTGAGTTTGGTGCGGAAGAAGTGGACATGGACAATGACTTGGAACAAAATGAGTCGTCCACGTCATCAGCCAGCATTGGCAATTCGGTGACACCCAAACAGAACAATGCAAAGACAGCATCGCTCAAGCATGACAGACTGAAAAAAATATGCTCAATGGCACTGGATTTGCAGACCAAGCTAAAATTGTTCGGTTTTAACCCGACTGATGACGAGGACATGATTGAGTATTACAAAAAAAGTGACAACACTTTTGTCACATCGACCAAGAATGAGCAAGAAGAGAGTGAGATGGATGGCGAGGAGATGGAGGCCATTCAGTTTGAGAGAGTGTTTAAGCAGGATGTGCGCGAGACTAGAGGAAGTTGGCCGCCTGATCAGATGGAAGTGAGTGGTGAGGATGTGTCGAGGCCGGGAGTTGGCAGTCTTAGGAGCTATAGGCTGGTGTTGACGCCAGATTTGGCGGCGAGACGCATACAGCATGCGTACAGGTTGTATCGGGCGCGTCGCAAGGCTCAGCGAGCGCCCAAGAGGCTCAAGAAGGAGAATGTGAGGCCGCCGCCGCAGCCACCGGCGCTCAAGAGCGAGCAGGTCCTGGGTGTCAATGGTCAAAAAGATGGGTACAGTTTTTTTAGTGTTTATAGGAAAAAAGGTGGATTTGGCGCGCCAGTGTGTGGCAGTGGGGCACCGGTCCATACAATATCAGCCAAGACCAAGCAAGAGAGTAATAATTATGCAGATGATTTTATGACGTTCAATGAGACTAAGATTGGTGAAGTGGACCGCTTGAGCACCATTAAGTCTTCGCTTTCGTCGTCGTCTGACTCGACTAGTTTGTCCAAGTATATAACAAATTCGAAGAATTCTAAACATTTGAAGTTGTCAAAATCGGCCGAAATTCAGGTGAGAAAAAAAATTCTAGTTATCTTTTTTTTTATCTAGTTGAAGGTTTAATTTTAATAAATTTTTTTTTTTTATTTTTTCTCGAGCTAAGGCTCCTTCAAATCATAAAAAAATAAATAAACTTCTAGTTATCTTTATTTTTGTATAGTTAAAGGTTTAATTTTAATAAAATGTTTTTTTTTAATTTTTTGAGCTAAAGCTCCTTCAAATCATAAAAAAATAAAAAAACTTCTAGTTATCTTTATTTTTGTATAGTTAAAGGTTTAATTTTAATAAAATGTTTTTTTTTAATTTTTTGAGCTAAAGCTCCTTCAAATCATAAAAAAATAAATAAACTTCTAGTTATCTTTATTTTTGTATAGTTAAAGGTTTAATTTTAATAAAATTTTTTTTTTATTTTTTCTCGAGCTAAGGCTCCTTCAAATCATAAAAAAATAAAAAAACTTCTAGTTATCTTTATTTTTGTATAGTTAAAGGTTTAATTTTAATAAAATGTTTTTTTTTTAATTTTTTGAGCTAAAGCTCCTTCAAATCATAAAAAAATAAAAAAACTTCTAGTTATCTTTATTTTTGTATAGTTGAAGGTTTAATTTTAATAAAATTTTTTTTTTATTTTTTCTCGAGCTAAAGCTCCTAAATATCATAAAAAATTTAAAAAGAATTCTAATCATCAAATGTTATTCTAATTAACGATTTAATTTAATTTTAATATCTCAAAATATATTAGAGTCATCTTATTTTAAGGTAATGAATGGGTTAAATCTAATGAAAATAATTTTTTTTTTTTTTGTTCAGAGCTAAAGCTCCTTCAGGTCATAAAAAAATTTTTTAAAAAATCTAGTCATTTTATTTTAATCTAATTTAAGGGTTAAATTAAATATTTTTAAATTTTTTTCCAGCTATAGTTTTAAAAAATAGTTAAAAAAATTCAAGTCATCAAAATTTACTATAAATAAAGAATTTAATTTTTATTTTTTTCGAGCTAAAGCTTCTTCAGATTATAAAAAAAATGATGAAAATATTCTTTTCATCTTATTTTAGTCTAATTTAATGGTTAAATTTAAATAAAATAATTTTTTTATTTATTCGATCTAAAGCTCCTTCAGATGATAAAAAAAATTAAAAAAAATTCTAATCATCAAATGTTACTCTAATTAAAGGGTGCAATTTAATATGAATAGTTTAAAATACATTCTAGTTATCTTATTTTAAGCTAATGAATGAGTTATATTTAATGAAATTTTATTTTTTATTTTTCGAACTAAAGCTCCTTCGGATCATAAATAAAATTTTATTAAAAATTCTAGTCATTTTATTTTAGTCTAATTAGTGTTTAATTTAATAAAATATTTTTTAAAATTTTTTTCTAGCTATAGTTTTAAAAAAGTAATTAAAAAATTCAAGTCATCAAATGTTAATATAATTAACGAATTTAATTTTTATTTTTTTTGAGCTAAAGCTACTTCAGATTTTGAAAAAATGATAAACAAAATTCTTTTCATCTTATTTTAGTCTCATTTTAGGGTTTATCTTGTCCAACTTATTTTAAAAATTATTTTTTAATTTTTTTTTAATTTAAAATAATTAAAAAAATTCTAGTCATTTTATTTTAGTCTGATTAGTGTTTAATTTAAAAAAATATTTTTTAAAAATTTTTCCAACTTTAGTTTTATAAAAATTCAAGTCATCAAATTTTACTATAATTAAAATTTAATTATTTTTTTCGAACTAGACGATTATTAAACAATGATAAAAAATTCTATTCATCTTATTTTACTTTACTCTTATTTAAGGGTTGAATTTATAAAGTATTTTTTTTTATTTTTTCTCGAGCTAAAGCTCCTTCAGATCTTAAAAAAAATAATTAAATGAAATTTTTAGTTGAATAAATAAGTTTATATCAGAGTTGCTTAAAAGTCCCAAGCATTTAAAAAAAAAGTCAATATCCGGACTTTTAAATTTCTTTTTCGGACTTAAAAAAAAAAGATCCTTGACTTGGACTTAAGACTTGTGACTTTTAAACAACTCTGGTTTTTGTTGAGACTTTCATTACAAAAGAAGTGAAAAAAAAATGATAAAAAAATAACGAACTTGTTGGCACTGGATTTAAAATTCTGAAAAATGTACAGGAATTTAAACTTTCTATGTTTTTAATTTAATTGTGTATATGACGATCATAATCGGTTAAAATTCAGATAAGGAAAAAAATATTTTGATCAAATGCCATAATTTTTTTTTTTACATTTGTTTTACATTTTCAATAATACTTCAAGTTTAAAAAGTCCAAAAAAGAACTGGTTTCATCAATAAAAAAATAAAACACGATACAATTAAAAACATCTCTTTTAATAAGATTAAATCATTTAGTGATTAAATTCATTGATTTATACTTTGGTTTTTTAAAAATCAAAATACAAAATCGAACAAAATTGTTAAAACACATTTAAATTTATTTAGTTATAAATTCAAGAAAATCTGTTCGATAGTTATCTTAAAATTTGTTCCCGAAATTTCGACAAAAAATAAAAAATTGCATTTAAAATATTTAAATTTTTAAAAAAGATAACCGGAAAACTATCAAGCTCAAATGGTTTAATTTTTTTAAAGAAACATTTAAATGTAATGCTGTTTAATTTTTTATTTGATAAAACCACTTCTTTTTATGGCTCTTTTTACTTAAATTACTTTTGAAAAATTTTAAAAAAGAAAATTAATGTCAAATGTCTAATTTAAGGGTAAAATATTTTTTTTGTTATTTTTAAGCATTTTTTCAAGCTATGTCGTCTTCAGGTCATTTAAAAAATGATTAAAAAATAATTTTTTAAGTTTAATAGGCAAGGTGTTATTGTGAAATTCAAAAGTAATATATTAAAATAAATTAATTTTATTTAAATTAAAAAAAAAGTTCTGTGAGTGAAAAAAACATTGTTTTTTCATCAATAAATTGAATATTTAAAAAAAAATATACAAAGAAATTAAATTCCTTCTTAAATTTTCAGTTTTTATATTGAATTTTAAAAGGTGCAACAAGAATTGTTGATTTTTATCTGATTTGTTTTGTTTTTATGTACTGAATTTCAAGATATCAAATATTGAGACACCATAATCGACATAAATCATTCAATTATCCAATTTAATTGAGTCAAAATTTTAAATATTTGAGTTGATTCTATTTTTTGAATCAATTTTTTTCTATAATTTTTTAATAAAAGAAATCGGACAATTGACTGAAAGGAAGGACTAAGATTCATTTCTAACAGCATGGAAGATTTTCTCATGGCTTTTTTTTAAATAAATAAAATGTAAAATAACAGAAGATATACGTTGTTAGCCTAAATCTTTAAGGGATAACATTAGATAAAATGTTAATAATTTGTTTATTTTATTTTCTCAATTTAAATTTGATATTTATTTATTTTAAAAAAATGTTGGGGTTTTGGTTTTGTGATTATTTTTTAACCCATTTAAAAATGGAACGAACATTTTTTTTTAATATGGTGCAAATAAAGTTAAATTTTTAATGTTATAGATCTAATCCAAAAAATTTAATTTAATTTTAAATTTTTGATTTTTTGATTTTTTTTCAAAATTCTCAAATAAATTAATTGAAAGAATGTTAATTTACTCTAGAGAACCTTTATATTTTTTTTAATCTAAATAAATAGAAAAAATAAACACATTAATTTTCTACTTTTACTAAAAATTAAAATATTTTATGAAAATAAAAAAAATAAAGATAAAACTATTCAGCATTACAAAAAGAATATTTAAAAATTTTATCTAATTTTATCCTAAAGCATTTTATACAGTGGTGATTTAAAACAGTATTTTACGAAAAAATACGTAAAATACCGTAAATTAACAAAATTTTACCACATTTTACGTAAATTAACGTGAAATCCGAAAAGTAAAAAAGAGGTATTTTACCAAAAATTACGTAAATTTTCAGGATTTTGAGATAATTTTGGCAAAATTTGGTAAAATTCAAAACGGCCAATTCAAAATTCAAAATTTTTGAAAAAATGTCTTTTTTTTCCAAAAATCGAAAATTTAAGTAAGTATTTTTTTTTAAAAATTGGTTAAAAAAATACTTGTTTTTAAAATCGTTATAAAAAAAACTTTCTTAAACTTTCGAATCTTGGAAAAAAAGACATTTTTTCAAATATTTTGATCTCAAATCTCAAAATCCTGAAAATTTACGTTTATGTGGTAAATTTGGTTAATTTACGGTATTTTACGTGTTTTTTTTCGTAAAATACTGTTTTTAAATCATCACTGTACTAGCTTTAAAAAAAAAAATCCAAAATTTATTTTAAAAAAATGATTTTAAAATATCTCAAAAAAAAAATTTTAAATCTCTTCCTTCTAATTTTTTTTTAACTTCTACATTTCTAAGCCTGTACAAGATGATTTTTACGATTCAACCTCTGCTACCTCATCAAGCATTTCATCTAACTCCACAGTTACATCTAGTCACATTAAAACAGCGCCATCAACTTCAAGGCTAAAATCAATCCGAAGTGAACAACCGTCCCAATTACCTCAACCACAAAAGCCCAAGACCCGAATTGTCCAAGAATCGGAGTCCAAGGACCCGAAACGCTACTCGCCAGCTTCTCTGGAACGCCTACTGCACGCTGGCATAAATTATTTGGACACATTGAACACATCAGCCCTTCAGCTCGAAGAATTGGACAAGATCAAATGCATAGGCTTTGCCCAACAAGACACTGTGGCCCTGGCCCAATACTTAAAGGACAAACAGACTGTCAAGCAGGATTCTGGCCCTAAGGGAGACAAATTTCCCAAATCGAGATCTTCATCGCTCACTTCCAACTCTTCCTCTTCTTCTTCGGCCTCAACAACTGTATCCACTTCGTCCTACAATGACACTGAACCAGACTCCAAACACACCAAGTCAAACGCCAAGAAAAACTCCGAGAACCCAAAACCAAAACACAAACCAGCATTTGCTGAGCCCAAAGACCTAGAGCAAGACATTTCGATTATAAACACAGTGTCTGAGTTGAATGACACCAAAACTGACACAAGGATCAAGACCGAAATTGACGACGAAGAGATCGAGATGGAAAAATCATTCCGTCAAGTACTACCATCTGAAATGCACATAAAAAAAACTCGCCAAGAATACAAAGATCTCAAGGATCAGTCACAATACGATCTCAGCCAAAGCTCCATTTCCCAATATGAATCGCACCCGAGCAGTAATATTTTTTAATAAAAATTTTTTTTTATAAAATTTTTTTTTATAAAATTTTTTTTTATAAAATTTTTTTTTATAAAATTTTTTTTTATAAAATTTTTTTTTATAAAATTTTTTTTTTAAATTTAATTTTAATCAAGTGCGCTTGAGTTTTGATGAAGACTCGTTCAAAAAATTCACCGGAGAAATTGTCAAAAAGTATATGCACGAAGAAGAGCTTAGATCAAAGCATCAGGCAGACTTGCTCAAGCTGAGAGAAAAGGCTTTGGTCGAAAAGACCAAGTCTGAGCTTGCCTGGCTCGAGCAGATGAAGAAAAAGGCGCAGGACAATGGAGAGGACGAAAAAATGCCTCTGATCTTAAGAAAGGAAAAGGGAATTATTCAAAAGTTAAAACAAGAGCAGGTATATTAAAATGCATCAAATTTTTTCAAGTGGATAAGTTTATTTTTTTTAATAATTTGATTATCAGCTAAATAAAAGGATATTATTTTTAATAAGAAGATTATAGGATGAAAATGCGCAATTTTGATTTTTTTTTAGATTAATTCATTAAGATTTAGCCAAATTGAAGCTTGATCTGTTTAAGCTTTTTTAATCAGCATTTTAAGGATTTCGCCAAAAATTATTATTTGTCTCCATTTAATTTAATCACTTAGAATTTAAGTTAATTAAAGTTGACTTTTGTTTTTAATTATCGATTTGAGTAATGAAAATGGCAGCTAAAGTTCTAGCAGAAAAATAGATTATAAAAAAAAATAATTTTTAAAGGGAAAAAATATAAAAAAAACAAAATTATCTTCGATGTTAATTCAATGTGATTGACATTGGTATTCTTGTGCATAAAAAATAGCTTGAATAATTTTTCTATTTAATTCTGATTTTGTTTTTTTTATCTCTCCAATATAATATCTAAAATAAAAAAATAAAAAAATATAAAAAAAGTTTTGATCGATAGATTCAACTTGCTATTTTTTATTTGATGTAATGTCAGAAATTTAGTGAAAAAACGATTGGCAAGATTTTTTATTTCTATTAAATTTATTTAATAAATTTTTTATTTTCAAAAATAATTAATTTTATTATTATTATAATTAAATTCTCTATGATCTTTATATCAATTTATAGAAGAGAAAAAATGCCAAAAAGAGAAAAAACTCCATGAGCCTTCCATCTCCTTTAGTCATTCATGTTTAAATTTTTTTCAATTGATAGCTAATTTTTTTTTCAAAAATTTGATGAGTTTTTAGCTTAAATTAGTAGATTTTTTTGCCATTACTCCCTAATTTAGTAAAATTTATCTTTATCATCTTTTTCTCCTCTTTAAATTGATGAAAAGATTAAAGCATAATTTGATATTAGATATAAAAGATATAAAGAAAGTTTAAAATATCATGTGACTATAAATTTTTAATTTAAACATTTAATCACTTTTTCAAATAAATTCCATTTAATTTTAAAATAATAACTCTTATTATTTGAATTTAAAATATCTTTAAAAATTAGCAAACTTTAAAATAATTAGATTTATTATTAATTTAATGATTAATGAATGAATAATGAATAATATTTAATGATTTATATTTGATATGATTTATTTATTAGAATTATTTGAAAAAACTTTGTCAAGAACTGAACTAGCTTTTTTTTTATAAAATATCCCCAATTTTTTAAAGATAGATAATTTTTGTTTTCCACAAAAATAATATAAACAACCACAAATTATATAAAAATATAATAAATATAATATTAATAAAACAAAAATATAATAATTTAACTAATAAAATTATTTAATTATTAATTTAATTTAATTATTATTTAATATAATTATCAAATGGATCAAGTGGAAGTGGTCGAACAAGTGATTAAAAGCAAGTGGTGGGGCAGCAAATTGATCAAGTGGAAGTGGTCGAACAAGTGATTAAAAGCAAGTGGTGGGGCAGCAAATTGATCAAGTGGAAGTGGTCGAGCAAGTGATTAAAAGCAAGTGGTGGGGCAGCAAGTGATTAAAAGCAAGAGTTGGGGCAGCAAATTGATCAAGTGGAAGTGGTCGAACAAGTGATTAAAAGTAAGTGGTGGGGCAGCAAGTGATTAAAAGCAAGAGTTGGGGCAGCAAATTGATCAAGTGGAAGTGGTCGAACAAGGGATTAAAAGCAAGTGATTAAGAGCAAGTGGTGGGGCAGCAAATTGATCAAATGGAAGTGGTCGAGCAAGTGATTAAAAGCAAGTGATTAAGAGCAAGTGGTGGGACAGCAAATTGAGCTATTGCCCAAAGTAACTTGGCTACAGGACTCGTTTGTCAAGTTCGACTTGCCTTACTTGTTGTCGAGTGGCAATGACGCCAGTGCCAAAGACTATGACAGCCTGTACTTTGCTGACTTTAATGGATATGTTGATCCGAGTGATGAGAGCAGGATCAGCGAGCTTGTTTTGAACAAGTTTAGAGAGGTTTATGCGCAGATTGAGTTTATTTCGTTGACGTTTACTATGAAAGAGAAGAGAATTGGTGAGCTGGGAAATAATGTGACTAGGTTGTTGTATTTTTTGGAAGATTTGGATGAAAGTGTCATTGATTCGTATGAGTTTAGACCGCCTACTAATGAGATAAATGTAAGCAGTTATTTTTTTTTATTTGAAAAATAAAACTATAAGGAATTACATTTAATAATCATGTTAAAATTGAAAAATGAAATTAGAGGATATGAAATTCATTTACCTTTAAAAATTTTTAAGAAAATACCGGCTTTTTTCGTTTATTGATACAGTATGATGGAAATTACTTTAAATAAGAAATCGAGAAGCAAGTCCATTTACTCTAAAATTCCAAGATGAAAATGAACGATTTTTTGCGTTTTATTTTTAAATTAAATTTTTCCTTTTTTTCTTTATTTTTTTTTTTAGAAAGAAATGTTAATGTTTAAATGATTAATGTTTGTTTTGTTCAATGTTCATTTGAATTTTTCAACCTTGTCAGAATTTTAATTTATTTTAATCCGATTATAATTCATAATATTAAAAATTAAACGGGGTCTCGGCGGAAAACTTGCACAGAGCTTCAGGCTTGTTGTAAGTTAGAGAAATATTATTTAGAATAAAAATTAATTTTAAAACTATTTATTAAAAAAGTAAAAATGTTAAGAAAGTTTATAAAGGAACAGCGTCAAAAATTTAAATTTACCACAAAGTACAAAAATTATAGAAAAGATTTTTACATTTCATTATTCACATTGTCATTACCTCATTGCAAGTTTAAGTCTTTTACATTTGAGCAGGATTTAATTTAGGATAACTTTCCCTGATTGTTCATAAATTTAAATTACAAATGTATGAAAAATTTTCTAATTATTTTTTATTTTTTTTAAAAACCATTCCTAATTAAATCGTTTTTTTTTTTTTGTAAATAATAATTTGTAAACTTAGCAAATTTGTGTCGTTTGTGACAAAACAACATCCACGGGCTTCCATTTTGGAGCCATTGTGTGCGACGCTTGCAAAAGCTTTTTTAGAAGAGCAAATTCAAACGAAGAATGTCTGGCTGCAAAATGAACGTAAAAATTAAAATAATTTGAACAAAAATTTAACAATAGGATTTGAGTAAAAAATTTAATTTACTAGATATTTAAGGAAAAAAAAGCTTTAAAATGTTTGATTTGAAATTGAACAATTTTTTTTGGTCAAAAATAAAATATTTTAGCAATTTAGGTAATTAATAGCCCAGAATGTAGTGCACTAAAGTTTGACGCTTTTACATAACACTCCTATTAATTAATGCACTTTCAGTTTCATCGTTTAAATTTATATTAATTAATGTTAGTAGAATGAATGATTGAATCACCAAACATTTTGTTTTTGAAAAATAGCACACAATTTTTTTCCCTTAAATATGATCAATTGAATTTTTACATTTTTTTTTTTTGAAAAATAATTTGGAGTTTAACTCCAGGGCTCTTTTCAGCCCTCATGTTAGGAAAATATTAAATAAAACAAGTTGAACCAACAAAATTGACAGTTTTTTAAAATGAGCACGAGTCTAAAGGAGTCTTATATTTTGATTGATTTGAGTTGTTGTTGTTGTTTGAGTAATCGTTGATTTCTTTGGCAATTAGATCGACTGTCTGTCCATGCTTAACTTAAAAAATAATTTTAGAAAATATGCTACAATTACCCAAACCAAGCCAATCGAGAGGCAACTCTCTCAAAAAAGTTCGCAGTGGCCTCATCCAGCCACGCCAAAACAAAACATCCAACCTAAGAGAAGAAAAGAAGAAGAAAAGAAGAAGAAAGAAGAAGAAGTAGTCCAAAAGAAAAATGACAACATTATCAAAAAGGCTGTTAATGTTGTTAAGGGTAAATTGGGTTTCAACAAAAAGCCTTAATTTTTAAGGAGTAATTAATAGATAAAAAAAAAAAGTGTCTTGCAGTGTTTTATTTAATTTTTTTATTTTTTATTTGAATTGTAAATATGATTACTTATTTCTAATTTTTTTTTTTTTTTTGTTAAAATTAATGTAAAAAAATAAGTGTATTTGAAGTGTTTTTTACATATCTTTTGTATACCCCTCGCTCAAACAGTCCGACAAGGCTCTGCAGATTCTGGAGAGAGCGCTGGCCATCGAGCCCAAGAACACGCTGTGCAAGTTTCATCGAGCCTCAATTCTGTTCTCGATGGAAGAGTACGAGAAAGCGTTGGAGGAATATGAAAGGCTCAGGCGTCTCATTCTCTAGGAATCGCTCATTTACTCCATGATCAGCAAGGTATGACATTTTTGTTACTTTTTTGTTGTTGCTAAATTTAGGTTTTTTGGTCAATTAAATTAAATGCAAAAAATTTTTCTTTTAAGACTCACAAAAAACTGAAAAACGTTCACTTGTCTCTTATGTACATGTCATGGGCCATGGACCTGGACCCCAAAGGAGTAAACAACCAATTAAAAGAAAGTATTGACAAACGCTACGTAATCGATTCAGACTCAACGTTTGCACGTGAGCTCGAAACAATAAACACTTGTAAGTTGTATATTTAAATACTTTTTAATTATGAAAGAAAATTTTGTATTTATCATTAGGTTTTATATTTAAAAAAATAAGATAAAAATTGAATCTTTTGACATTAAGTGCATAGTCTATGAAGTATTGGAAATTTCTTTGTATTTTCTTGATATTTTGTAAAAAAGAATTAAATTTTAATTTCCACAAGATGTAAAAAATTTAATATTAAAATAAAAAAATCCATATTTCCTTATTTGTTCATTTTTTACCATTTTTTCCAAAAGTTATCGAAATTAAATTTTTCAAAAAAATTAAAAAAAAAATTTTTTCTTAAGTAAATTTTTTTTTTAAGATTTAAATTTTTCAAAAAATAATTTTATCTATTGTTTGAAGTTTTGAATTAAATAAAAAAATATTTGAAAAATAGAAAAAAATTCGATAAAAGATAAATCGAAAAAATTCCCCAACAAAAATATTTTATTGATATTTGAATCAAATAAAAAAATTCATCTAAAGTAAAATGTTTTTTTGAAAATTTAAATCTAAAAAAAATTCCGTTCAAAATTTTCTTTTTCTTTTTGAGATCTAAATAAAATTAAGAATAAATTTGAAATGAAGTACTTTATTTATTTTTAAATCTGCTCAAAAATTAAAAAAAATTTAATTTTTTTTTTTTAAGTTTACTCAGCAATAAGTCCCAACCATGCTTTCATTTCTATTGCTTCCTTTTGATTTTTTTTTTTTTTAGCCAACTGGACAATAAATAGTGGTCATCTGAGGCCAGCAACTCTTCCATATCATCCAAAATTTCAAAATCCACAAATTCCCGACCAGCTAATGATAATGATGCATCCACAGTACCAAAATCAAATGGACATGCCTCCTCAGATGCAAAATTCAAGAAATAGAATTTTTTTTTAAATGAATTGATCAACGAAAGTTCTAAAGGAATTGATTTGATTTCAAAAATAGCCGAAGCTGAAATTAAATACAACGATGTTATTGAGGGTCTTAGTCAAAAAGAGTCAAAGTACTCTCAAATAGAAAACGATTATGAGCATAGAATAGAGGAGCTTAATTTAAAGGCTGAACAAGAAAATACATTAGCAGCTTAATACAAGATAAGCCAAATCGAAATGGAAAATCCAAGAAGAAAGTCTAAGCAAATTACGTTCAATTTTTTTTATATTTCATTAATTTTCACTATTTACAATTTTTATACTTTTAATGGTAAAATTAAAAATAAATTTTAATATGATCAATTTAATGATGAACAAATTGTAGCATACTAATGCAAACTGTTTAATAATTTTAAAAACGATTTAATGTGTAATTACCTTCTTTCAATTATTTGATTAATATGTTCATATAAATATTTTTTTTTTATTTATATTTTTTCTTTTTTTTAATCTAATAACTTTACAGCGCCTTCAAGGCGCTCATTGAAATAAATAAATAATTTAAATAAATAAAATAAATAAATAAAAATAAAGCCTTTTAATATCATTATATTTTATTTTGATTTTACAAAGATGGATTTATCGATACTCAGCATAATAGAATTTTATGAATTCTAGCTCATTTGGAATTTTTTCATATTCTTCTTTTGAAATACTTTGGGTCTTTTTTTTATTCTAAAAATTAATGACTATCAAAATAGCAAAATCTAGTAATTTTTGTAATTTAAGAAATAGAAACATAACTACTTCTTTGGTCAATTTGTTTATTGTAGTGTGCTGGGCCTGAATTATTTTTAATAAATCTTCAAAATTAAGGGTTAAAGATTTATTGGTTGTTTGAATAAGGCTATCATTGATGGACTGGCCAGGAACTGCTACTTTCAATTCAGCAAAATTGCTCATCACATTTCCGTTCATACTATAATCAAAGAAAATGACTTCTATTAATAAAAAACAAATTAAATGATTTTTAAGTTTAAAATTAATTTAAAATTGATGACAAAAGCAACAGGTTACTAATACCTGTTTGTTGTAAGACTTGAAAAAAAAGAAATGAGCTATTTTTTAAAATTTAATTTAATTTTTATTAATTTATTATATATTAAGTCTAGATTAGAAGTAAAATACAAAAAAGTTAAAAAAAAATACAAAAATTATTCTAATCATTATTAATCAATGCATTGAAAAAATACTCGAGTTAATTAGAACTAATGAGGATAAATAATTGATAAAAAAATCTAACCATAAGCAAACTTTTTAAAAGCTCATATTTCTGATGTCTACTTACTTTTTAACAAGATATTTTTGAACAAAATTTTTTTAGTTTTAGATTTACTTAAAAAGTATTTCATCAAATATAAGAAAGTTCGGTCATCAAAGGATTTCTTTTATTTGGAAATTTTTCACTCCCAAAATGTGACTCAATTAAAAGAAATTAATAGCTATTTTTTTCTTCTATTAAAAATACAAAAAATGCATGTTTTACATGAGAGATGATTCATAAATTTACTTTTAAACAAGACACATATTCTCTAGGAAAATAACTCAAATAAAGGAAAATTTTTTATGTTGTACTTTGTTGCAGTATTTTTCTAATATTTTTTATTTACTTTTATTTTAATTTATAAAAAAAGTGAAGAACTGTTCAATACTTAAACATTTTGCACATGTCACCTCTTAAAATTTATCAATTTTAACTTACTTTTATATTATATTTTAACTTATTATAAATTTTATCTTATTTTTTCTCTTATTTTTTCTCTTAATTTTTATTTTATTTTGTCTTGATTTTTATTTTAATTATTTTTCTTTTTTTTTAATCTGAAGGAGCTTAAGCTCAGCACAGACATAAAAAAAATGTGAGGAAGACAAAATATAATATAAAATATAGAAAATTTTATTTATATAATTATAATAAACATGATACTAATTTGAGAATTTTACGATTAGTGGCAGATTATAAAAGTGAGAATATTGAAGCATTTTATTAGAAGGTTTAGGTAATAATTTACTAATTGATAAAGAAAAAAATTGAAATAAAATTAATTAGACTATTTATTCATTGTATCTTTTGATTCTATATTTTTTTTCTACATTTTTTTTTTCAGGTAAATTCTATATTATCCAATAAAAAATGGTTTTCTACATTTTGTCTTTCTATATTTTGTCACACTGCCAAAAAAATAAATAATAAAATTTATCTAGTAGATTCACCATTTTGTCTAGTATCAATTAATATTTTTTTTATTATTTTATTTTATTATTAAAAAAATAATTTAGGAAAAGTTTTTCAATAATAAAATAAAATAATAAAAAAAATATTAATTGATACTAGATAAAATGGTAAATCTACTAGATAAATTTTATTATTTATTTTTTTGGCAGTGTGATAATTATCAATTAATATTTTGCTAATATTATAAAGATCCGAGATAACAAAACCAAAATACAAATTCAAATTCGGACTTTTATTAGAGGCGTTTTGTCGCAGCCTGAACAAAGCCCAACTGAAGAGTGTAATCAGACAAAAAGAGGTGGTCGAAAAGCTCGGCAATTTAGCTAATGAAATAAAATAAAATCCCAGCAACCTTACTCTAATTGGAAGCTCATTTTTGAGCGACACTCTTTTGAAGCCAGAAAATCAACCAAGTCTTTCCAATTTCATCTCCCCACTCAACCGGTCTATTTTACTGGGTTTACTGGAAGCAAAAAAGTGCGAAATACTAGCCAGTGCCAAACGAACATTGCTGCTCACTTGGACAAATGAGATAAAATGTGCCGAATTTTATGACAAAAATCTTCAGCTAATATTCAAAAAAGGACATGATCTGAGACAAGATATGCTGACAATTCAAGCTTTGAGACTAATGGACATTTTGTGGAAAAATGAAGGCCTTGATTTAAAAATGCTCATCTATGACTGTTTTTCGACCGGATACAAGACTGGTTTTATCCAAGTAATCTAAAATTCAATGACTTTGTTCAAAATTCAAACGAAAGGTGGCATGAAAAGCACTTATCAGATAGACACTTTGCAGTTGTACAAATGGATAGCTGGGCACAACATCGGCACTGGTCAATTAGATAAAGCTATTGAGTTATTTATTCGGTCTTGTGCTGGCTTTTGTGTAGCTTCTTTTATACTGACCGTCATCCTGATAATATCATGGTCAATAGACAAGGGCAGGGTAAATAATTAATTTTTTTTATTAATAAATTCTCATTTGATTATTAATTTGTTTACCATGATGTTGTCAAATGACATGACCGAGCTTCAGTCCATATAATATATTTTATTTTTGAGAAAAACTTAGGCCATCGATGAACCGTATGATAAAGCTTTGGAATTTTTCCGCAACCAATTCAACGAAGCTTCCAAGCGCAGTGTTACCACTAAAATTGGCTGGATGTGCCATGCGTTGAACAAAAAATATTTGATCTAATTTTTTATTTAGTTTTTTTAAGTAAATTAATTTTTAAATATATTATTTTAAAACATTTTGGCAATTAAAGTAAAACAGCTGTGCAGCACTGATTTTTCAAATATTTTCTTTATGGAATAAGCGTCTGCAATAGTCTAGATTTTTAGCTGATCGAAATTATTTATCAATAAAATTTTCCTAGCATTTTTTTTTTATTGTAATATTTTTATATTTTATGAGAAAAATAAAGAAAATTAAAACATCAAGTCGTCTATTCAATGGTTATTTATCTTTTTAATTTCAAAATAAAAATTATTATAATGTAAAAAATATTAAAATAAAAAATTATCTTTTTTTATTTTTTTTCTGAATGGCCTGTTTTGATAGTAGTTAAATAAATATAAACAGCACAGAAATTTCCCAAAAATTGAAAATTAAAGCATAAAAGTGCACACAATTTTACCACTTAATAAAAGGCTCAAATTCAGAGAAAAAGCATCCAAAATTTATAGCTCTGATTCGTACAGAAATACAATTCTTGAATTTAAATCAATGATAAAGCATAAATCACTGAGTATTATCAAAAATTGGATCGAAAGGGTTTCCGGGTTGACTTCATTCTCTTCAAAATAGTCTGTGAGTATTGATTTGGAGCTTTACCTAAATGAAAAGATAAACTTAATTTTTAATTTTTATAGTTCTTACATATTTTTCACATTAGAGGAATAATTTTTTTGTTGCCGAAATTAATAAACTCATTAGAGTATTGTTAAATAAGAGGCTAGTCTTGATATAATAATAATAAAAATAATAATAGTAAGTTTCAGCAAAAAACTTGCAGAGAAGTCTTACTCGGAAGACAGCTATGGTATTTATTACACCATATATACAACTTAACATTAGGCTCATATGAAAGATAAATAAAAAAACACAATCTAAATAATTCAAAATTAGACAAAATAAATGAATTAAATACCAGTTCAAAACAGGCATTGTGAATTTTTGAACAAAGAACAAGAACAAAAATTTTAAAATGAAACAACTTTTTTTACTATGGGTCTGAATATTGTTCTGCAAAGTGTATCAGCTGATACAAACTTAGTTTCTTCAGTAATTTTACAATTTAATTTTAATGATTTTCTAGTACATTTAGGGATGATTAAAATCACCACAAAATTTGAATAAAATACCCCAAATTTTTTATTTTTTTCCCCAAAAACATATTCTGGAAAGTCAAACATTTCCGATTCTTCGTCGCTAATATAAAAATAAGGTCTATTAAAAGAAGGTCTATTATTTGGATTCATCTAAAATTAAATTATTTCTTCAATTTTTCAAAAAAAGAATTTAAAAGAGTTTGTACTTGCAAAAAAGTTCTTAATTGCTAAAATTTTTGATTTGGATAGCAAAAAATAAAATTAAAATACTTAAATTTATGATTTAACTACAAAATATAAATGCTTTAAATAATTTTTGTTTAAAAAAAAAATAAAAAAAGACTGAGAGTTTTGATTTTTGAAAAATATGATTTTATTAAAAAACAAAAATAAAAAAAAACATTTCATATAATATTTAAATACAATATAAGGATAGAGCAATGTGTACCTCCATTCAATCTCTGGTTTGAAAATAAAATATTATTTATAAAAAATGAAATGCGGTCTGGGTGTTAATATGTCAAATATGACACTAAATTTTTTGTCCTCGTAAAGAGCATAGTCACTAAATTGAAAAATTTTAATGAATAAAACTCAATTTTTTTATTAGTTTTTTTTGTTTACTAAGGGTTTTTGGATTTTTCTTTTTCGGACATTCAAATTAAATTTCAATTTAAACTAAAATTTGAAATCTTCAATTTTTGAGAGAAAAAAAATTAATTAACTGTGTTTTTAAAAAAAAATTGAAGATCATTAACATTATTTAATCATATGATTTGGATACTGGTTTAACTTTTATCTTGAGTCAAAACATAGTCTCTTAGTTTAGTTCCCAAAATAAGCATTTTTAATTCTCTATATTGATCAGTTCTAATATTTTAGACACTTTCTTTTTATAAAATAAATTGCCTTTGTTAATCATTCTATTAAAAAATTAAACATTTTTGCTTTAAAAATAAACATTCATTTATTAATTTAATGTCAAAATTTAGAATTAAATTAAAATAATAATTCAGAAATCAGTTTTATAGAAAATATTTTTGAATTTCAAAATGTTAAACAGGAAATAACAAGTTAATCAATTGCTCAATAAACACTGAAAACAATTAATTTTCCTTGTATTTTTTAAAATTATTTTTAATTCTTTTTTGCTCTTATGAACAATAATTTAAATCAAATTTTTACATTTTTTTTTCATTTTATTTCTTTTTGATGAATAAAAAAGAAAGAAATCGTTAGGCAAAAAAAGGACTTTGATCCATTCTATGTGGCCCGAGGTATTTCCTTAAACTACTGAATAAATAAATTAATTTTTGAATTGCATAATATCAAATAATTTTATTAAATAAAAAAATATTTTTAAAAATTGTTATTATAAATAAATTAAAATAGCAGCAAAGTGTAATGTTTACATATCGACAAAGATGTCGCTATATCACGCAAAGTAAAATTCATTATCAAATTTTCATATTTCAAATATGCCCAAAAAATATTAAATGCGTAATTTCATCATTTGCAAGATTACACGTGGCTATTCTCTTTTTAAAAATTTAAAACTTTTAAATTTTTAAAAAGAGAATAGCTTTAAAAAACATATTGAATATGTTTTCTAAAGCTTATAAAATTCTTTTTGAAATCTGCAGTGCAGTAAATTACACATTTAAAATATGTTGAGCATGATTGAAATTTTGAAATTTGATTTTGATTTTTACCTTGCCAAAATTACACCAGAAACTATAATTTTTTTGCTAAATTACTTTAATGTTCTGAAAAATTTTAAAGCTTTTTCTATTAATTACATGTGAATGAGCCACATAAAGTAATGTATGAAGAAGGTAAAAAATAAATAAAATTGCGAAAAAATTTTCATGTTCACGTAAGGCTTTAAAGACTTCATTGATAAAATTTTTTCCAATGTACATCAATTTAATAAAATTAAGCAATCAAGTAATAAGTCGATTATTAGATTTTTTTAAATTTTGATAAAATAAATTTATTAAAATTTTTTTTAACTTCTTTTTAAAATAAAATAAAGCTTGATTAAACCCTGCCCAAAACCAACATTTTAAATGTTTACTAGCATTGAAAATGAATCTTAAAAAATTGAATTTTAATTTTTTTGGATTTAATTTCAATTTATTTTCTTTTTTTTTTAATTAATTTTTTCTTAATTGGATGCGTTCTGAAAAAGAAACGTTCTGAAAATCATCCAAAAAAATGTATCATATTGTGATCTTCAATTAAAAATAAATGAAATAGGTGAAATTTAAGAATTTTTCGAAATTTTTTAATGATTTTATTTTTGTTTAATAATAAAAATGAAAAAAACCAAAATTAGAAAGATTAAATAATTTTTTGCTGCAAAATTTTTGAAGCCTTACATTTTCAATCTTTTAAAATAAGACAAAAATATTTTTCTTAACGATTTGTTAATATAATAGTAAACAACAGTTGAATACGAGCACGCAATGACAAAAAATACACTTCTGAGCTGTATAAAATTAGTGCAGATTTTGGATGCATAGATGCAAAATGTACCATTTAACTTTTCAATGAATACCAATATGGCAATTGTGAATTCAATAACTCGAAAAAAGAACAAAACAGAGAGATTAATGAGAATAGTTCGCGTAATTCTATGCTCATATTTTTCCGCTTTTTTTATATTTTTTTCATTGGCATCCTTAAAAAATCTGCATTTCATTCTGGTAAAGCTTCTAAACTGAACCAGCAGGATTACATCAATCAACTTTTATCAAAATAAACAGCACTAGATCATTGACAGAAAACTTGATTATATAGATAATGTAAAAAATTATCCTCTCATTCACATTCTCATTCATCAGAGTCTTTGATGGTCTCTGCATACTGCCATCAAACATGTTGTGAAAAGTGTCCCTACTCGGAAAATCATTGTAGAACAAATAATCTCTAACAATAAAGTTTGTATTCACCTATTCTGTCAGAGTTGACCAAAAAATTCAAAATCAGCATGATCATCAATGGATAGATTGGAAATAGCTTTTCCATTTTTTGGTTGAAAGCACTGCTATTTTTCATTATTAGAGTCCTGTCTATGGCAATAAAAACATTTACAATGTTCGACATTGTCCTCAAACTTCCGCCTCAAAATTCCACCAAATAAATTTCCAAATATTGAACATTGATATTTTTGCTTAAAGAAGAACAGTAAATGTCCGAAAAAGACACACATCACATTCAAAGGTGCACCATGTATATGAGGCTATAGGCAAAATTAGATGCCGAATTAATTATCATTAATTTAAACGTAAAATTCATGGTTCTTTTTTGAATGAATTTCTGTTTCTTGGTCAAGGTTTGAATGTTAAAAAAATTAGCCACCATGGCAGCAAGAGCAAAGATTGGTAAAAGTAATATGCTGAGAAAATTGACAATTTCTGAGTAATAGAGTTTATATTTTTTGTTTTTATATTTTGAAAAATTGGAACTAGTAAAATGTTTTTAGGAAATTTGGCAAAAATACAAAAGTCTCTAATTGGAAATTGGTAAATATTTTCGGTTCTGAACAAAAATTTTACTTTATTCTTAAAGTGAGTCGGAAACCAAATGTTGAGATTTGGCAAAAAGAAGCTGGGTATTGTACAGTTCCAAATGAATTTCTTTTAAATTAGTGAATTTGTTGAATAGAAAATCTTGGATTTTTTCCAAATAGCCTTTTAGTTAAATGAACTTGACCATTTCAAATAGTTGATTATTGAGCAGTTGAGCATCCAGATTGGTTACATAGAATTTTAAGTATAAATTCTTAAGAGGAAATTTAAACTTGTTTTTATTTCCATAAAAGAAAGAGAATTTTTTTATTAAACTATTTGATAAGCCAAAAAAGACAATTTTTCCATGAAAAGATTTTTGAATAGAAAATGACTTGTAGTATTTGTAGTATTTTACACTGAATGCAAAAAAAAATTCACTCACATTCTGAAAAATGTTTGAACTATTCGAAATAGTTCGAAAATGTGAAAAATAAAAATTGAGTAGAATAATTTTATTGGAAACATGTTCAAATGAATTAGCCCGAGAATCTATTTTGTCTAATATGGTCATGTGTATATAAAGTGGTAAAATTGAAATAGATTGTGAGCAAAAGTTGAATACAAGTCTGTGATCAAGCAAAAGATTAACTGCTGGAACAAATATTACCGATGAAATTAAATATTTATAAATATTTAATTTCATTCTTAAATTATAAAAAAATTATAAAAATTTATAAAAAAATACATTAAAAACAAATTTATAAAAAAATATAAAAGAAAAGATATATCTTTTCTTTTATATTTTTTTATAAATTTGCTATGTGCAAAAGTCAAAGAACACTCTGAATCATTTGTAGCTAAGGCATTTTTTAATTCTGAATCGAATAAATTTGAAATCAAGAAGCTATTAACGATATTCAATTATTTTAGAAATATAATCTTTGATATTTGTTTTGCGCAACACAAATTTTACTCAAGACTCTCTGGAATAAGTGTTTAAAAATATATGAGAATAAATGAAACAGTTCTTCTCCCTTTGGTTAAGATAGAGGTTTTTTTTTATAAAGTCTTATGTTTATTAGATTTTGAAAAAATAAAATGGTTTAATGGAATAATTGAATTAAATTGATTTAAACTAAATTTTTTGACAGTTTTTTTTAAAAATGGATTAAATGGAGATTTTTGAGTTTATTAGATTGTCTGTGCATTTCGTTTTGAAAGAATGGAAAATTAACACTTTATCCAAGAGCTTCTAGAATTTTCATCTCAAAATTAAAAAAAATATTTCATTTTATTCTAAAATTTAAATTTTACACAAAAAAATACTTTATGAATTTAAAATAACTTTTTATTAATAAAACATTTTTTCAATTAAAAAAAAATTTTTGATTTAACCTTTTTCTAATTTTGTTTAAAATTTTTCAGCTGGAAAGTGAATCCGACGAAAAAATACACCAAATATTTTATGAAATATTTTAAAAGAAACTTTAAAATGATGAATTTTTTTATTTTTTTTTTTATTTAGACAGAAAATAGAATTTTTCTAGCTTTTATAAAATTAATTAATTTAATGATTTTGATAATTTTTAATAAATAAATACTAAACATTACTAGACATGTTATGTCTAATAATGGTTTATTATCAAATTAACATCAAAATGATTAATATCTAATTTATTTAACAAAAACAATCAATAATTTAAATAATTCAGGTTAAGTTAATTCACAAATTCAAATTTATAACTTTTATATCCATTCATTCAAATAAAATTAATTTCATTTTTCCACTTAAATAAATTATAAATTTTAAAACATTATATTTTTTTGTCTTTAAAAGTGAGTTTTCATTAAAATCAATTAAAAAATTTAAACCTATTAAGGTTCAATAAAAAAGGACATTTTAAAATTTTAAATATGAATATAAACTTGACATGACATGTCAAGGAATTGCTTTGGAAAGAATTTATTTCTTCTCTATTATTAAAAACGATATTACAATTTATATTTTGATCTTTTGATCTTGTTTCAAACTTAAATTTGCCTATTTTCATGCATTTTTCAAAATTGTATGTACTGTACTGCTATGATAAACTGTTTTTACGTAATTTTACGTAAATTTACGTAAAATTACTAAGGTAAAAAAAAAGTAAATTTCCGAAAAGCGACCAAATTTTACGTAATTTTACGAAAATTTTAGTTAATATAAAAAGGGCCAAAAAAAAACTGAAAAAATGGCAATGTTTAGGAATTTTTCTCTTTTTTTGGAAAATTAAAATGAAAATTGAAAAAAAAATTTACGAAATTTTACGAAATTTTACGTAATTTTACGTAAATTTTTATTATAAAAAACGGGAAAAATGGTAAATTTTATTAAAAAATCATTTAAATGTAAAAGATTTATTGATCACTTAAAAAAGGTATTATTTAATAAAAAAGGTATTCATTTTATATTCCTTTAAAAGTTATTAATTCTTAGGTAATTTTCAGTTTTTTTTGGCCCTTTTTATATTAACTAAAATTTTCGTAAAATTATGTAAAATTTGATAATTTTACGTAAAATTACGTAAAATTTCGTAAAAACAGTTTATCAAAGCAGTACAGTAAATATTCATTAAAAGGTGAAAAAATACACCATTTTAATTTTACGATTGAATATGGCTGCTCGATGGACTTATTAAGATATAAGTAAATTTATACAGATGTAGTGATAAAAAAAAGAATGAGCCATTTTTTCTTGCCATCTGGAAATAAAAAACTTGTCAACTCAAAAAAAATCAACCCATTAAAAATTTATGAGTCTTTTTATTGAAAATAACAATAAAAAATTTACATCGAACTAAAAAACAATTAAATGCTAAATTTTTTTATAAATTTTAAATAAAAATCCATCAAAAAAAAATAATAAAAACATAAAAAAAAAAAAAGGAATGTATTAATGTAATAATCACTGAGAACTGTTAATCTCTTGTTGATAAAAATCTCGTAATGCACAGCACCCATTCGGTACAAATTATTTCTGAAAATATTTTTTGCACACTTTGTTCAAGTTGAACTGTTTTTCCAGATAGTCCGGGTCCGAATTGAAGTCACAGTTGATTATTTGTTCGCCCCTCTTGTCATTTATTAGATAGGTGCTTAGAAACTCGTCCATCATGCGCACATAGTGCGTGTAAGAGTGGGGATGAGAGATGTTCTTTTCACTTGATTTTACTCTGATTTAAGTGGTGATGGAATCTTTTTGGGGCCTAAATCCCAGGCCAGGATTGACACTGACTCGCAGCGTGTCCACTTTTTGATTCCACATGACAATAAAGTCGTTGTAGTAGGTGGGCTCTCGTTTGTCAATTATGGCCATGAAAATTGCCAGCATGGTGCAGAATAGGCCCGCTATTGCCATGTAGAAACAGGCGTAGAAGAGGCCCAGTTTGGCCCAGCTAAGGCCGTCCCTGCCAAATATTTCTTTTCGTTCCGGATGCCAAACAAATAGAAGAAAATTGTTAAGCTTGTCTGTGAGTGAAAGGCGGTCTTTGATTATCAATTCCTCTTTGAATGCTGACGATTTTTCTGAATATGCCATCTTTTTTTTATTAATAAAAAAATAATTTTTTTTTTTTTGATAATTTTATTATTTTTTTTTGTTGAGGATGAAATGTTATTTGAATTTTTTTAAAACTAGGCCAGGTCGAATGATCATTGAAAATGAATGACCATTTCGAAAGATAAATTTTTAATATTCAAGAAATGACACGTGGTTTATCTCATTTGTAAAGGTTTTTATGTTGTTTTCACATTAAAATGAATAAAACAAATAATCGATTAAAAAAGTTTTGTTTGTTTTAGAGTTGTTTTTATTTTTTTTATGTAAACATTAACAAAGCCAATAATTAAAAAAATAAATATAAATTAAAAAAAATAAAATTTTTTTGTTTGATTTCTATAATTTTTATTTTGATTATTTTTTATTTTCTAATTTTTTTTTTAATTTATATTTATTATTTTAATTATTGGCTTTGTTAATGCTCACATAAAATTTTCAATAAAAAATTTTTAATCCCGACAAAATTTATTTTTTTTCAAAAGTAAAATTTCAGGCTTTAAATTATTATTTTTAAAAATAGTCCAGCACTTAATATCAGCCTCTATAATTACAACCTGAGACGGCAAAAATATCATTCTTCCGAAACAATAATTACCTGGAACGGTGTAAATATTTGTTTGTCCTTGATTCTGACTGATGGATTCCCGATGCTGTATATTTGACTCAGTTTAATTATAAAAAAAATCAAAATTTCTGGATTTTTTTTTTTTTTTTAATTTTTTTATTTTATATTTATTTTTTTATTTATTGGCTTTGTCAATGTTCACATAAAATTTTCAATAAAAAATTTAAAATCTAAACAGATTTTTTTTATAAAGTTAAAAATCTTTTGTCTAGTTTAAATTAAAAACTTAAATTTTTTAAAATTAATTCTCAATTTAATTTAATTTTGGCTTTCTATAGGTTAAAAAATTTAAAAAACACTTGGAACGGAAAAAATCCAGAACTTAAATATTAATTTTGACTTTAAAAAAAATTTTAAAGTCTGGACAACTATGGTTTGTTTCAACGAATATTTTATATATTTTTAATTCAAATCTACTAATAAACAGTGGTGATTTGACACGAAGATTTGACCAGATATTACGATAATTCACGAAAAATAAAAAAATTGTCCCTTTTTCTTAATAAACGGAAAAATCCCGTTTTGATAAATTAGAAAATTTTACTATTTTCTTTGAAATTATTTATGGAATTTTTCTTTTATTTATTATTGATGCTAGAAACTTAGCAACTTATTCAGCAGAATTAGATTTCAGTGATAATAATGATTCTTTTAATATAATTGAGTCGCTTTTAAAAAGTGAGAATTTAGAAAGAATGAGAAAAGCCAAACGAGATGAGAAAGAACGTGTTGAAAGAGCAATTGCTGAGAGAATAGAAGCTTTAACAGATTAGGATATCAAGAATGAAGCAAAGAGGTTATGGGCGAAAAATGGCACTAATAAATAACGGGTATCAAAAATGGAACGAGAATTAGCAAAAGCAAGTTTGTTCAGTAAAATAAGAACTGAGGAAAATCAAAGAAAATACCTGGATTTGTTTGAAAGATATTTAAATAATCCTAACTATTAGGAAAAGTAAATTTTTTTGATAATTTTAATTTTTACTATAATACTATTTTTTATATATTAAATTAATAATAATTGCCTCAATAATTTCTCATTTTATATTTCTTAAAAAAAAATGGATAATATTCTTGTTTATTTTGGTATAAAAAAATAACAGGATAATTTTCTTAATTTTTTTTTTGGGATTAAAAAAAAACGATGATTTGATTTGATTGACGATTTTACTTTTTCCCACTAATTTTCTATTATGTTTTTTTCGTTAAATTATTTTAAAAATATAATTTTTTTTATTAAATATTGAAATTAAACAACAACAAAAATATATTTAATTATTTATTTTATGTGATAAATTTAAACATTGTGAATAGACGAAAAGAAAAAAGAGAGAGAAATAAAGAAAGAAAAGAAAGTTAATTAAAGAGTTTTAAAAAGTAAAATTAGCTTTAAATAGCCGAATGGCTATTCAATTGAAAACTATAACCCTAACATAAAAAAATATTAAAATCTAATTATTTTTTTTCTTCTTCTAATCTTAAATATAATTATTATCCATTGCCAAAAATTAATTAATCGTCACTTTTATCAAAAACACAATATTTATTGAAAAAATTAAAAATAACTTATTTTTTAATGGAAAAAAATTATAATATCCCATTTCATTTTTTATTAAATTATAGAATTTGTTTAATCTTTTTAAAAAAGTAAATAATAACGGACGTCAGCAATACATTTAGAAAAAAAAAAATCACAAATTCAGTATAAAAATCACAAATTTAGTAAAACTATTACTATTTTATTTAAAAAAAACTAATTCGGTTTTTTATTCACAAAATCAATAAAACATATCTAATAGAGCGAAACTGTCACAAATTAATATATTAATTCACTAATTAGATAAATTTATAACTAAAACAGTACTCAATTAACTTATAACTAATTATTGACACTAATTAATTTATAAAAATCAATATCATTACCATCAACAATTATTAATAATAATAATAGATAACATTAACAAGGAAAATTGGAAACTAAGTAAATGTACATGTGCATTTTACTTAAAAAGTTATTTTTGTAACCACATAATAACGTTTGCAGCCTTTTTTATGATATTTCTAAAGCCTTTGATAGGGTTTGTCACGAAGGTTTACTTTTTAAATTGATTAAAATAAATCCGCCTAATTACTTGACTAACTGAATTAGATCCATTTTAGACTCTAGGACATTTAAGGTAAATATGAATGACCATCTTAGCGAAGAATATCAAATAACTGAAGGTGTTCCTCAAGGTTCAGTAATTAGTCCTCTTTTATTTAGAATATATATTAATGACATCCCCGAAAGAAAAAAATTATGGAGAAAACAAATGAAATGGCATTCAAATGAGTTGTAAGAAGTGTAACGCAAAAATGCTAAAAAAAAAAAGAGGTTTTTATTGACCAAATGGCTGTACAAAAAAAATAGGTAATTTTTTTTTACTTAATAAGTGAATTTTTTACTTAATTAGTGAATAAAATTAAAATAAAGTTATGAAATAATTGAATTAGTGTTTTTTTTTTTGTGATATTTTTTTATTTTTTGTGTTCCTTTTCTGAAATAAATATTATAAACTGAATTAGTTAATTGTTTATTGATTGTGTAATTTTTTTTACTAAATTAGTGAAAATTTTTACCGGATTTGTGGGTATATATTATTTGTGCTCAAAATTATTTAGCAACAGAGAGAAAAGCACGTCTTAACTCTTCCAAATCCAGAGTACCATCATAATTTTGATCCAGAGTAGCAAAAAAAGCTCTTACATTATCCTCCCCATATCTTCTACCCAATTTACTATTCAGTTTTAAAACTAACTTCTTAGCTTCCTTAACACTTATTCTACCATCTTGATCTCGATCCACAGATATAAATATTTGCTCAATCAAATCATTAACATTGACATCTAACTGTATAGCATAACTGTAATTAGTCCCGGAACGATGATCATAGTCGATGTTTCTTCAGAGGTACGATTTTATTAGAACCGCTGTATTTATTAAAAAAAAAAAACAAGAAAAAATTTTCTCCCAATTTTTTTCAAATGTGTAAACAATTAAAATAGTAAAGATGAACAAAAGAAAACTTTCAAGATTTTAGATGAAAAAACTCTTTATAATGAATTCGCACTAATTAGTCGACAAACGATGAACAGCAGGACTAATCCAAACGATGCCATTTACTACGCCAAATTAGTCAATTTTGACAGAAGCAAAACTTTCCAAACACACCCCTCTCTCCAAGCCATTAACATTTTCCAAGACTTAACCGACTCTCACTTTTTTGATCAAGTTAATCAACAACATTTGATTCTGCAGCAAGAAAAACAACGTTCTTTAAAAACAAAACGTTTAACATTAAGCCAACAAAAAAGCAAGAAAAATTCAATGAACCAAATTTACAGAGATAACTTGAATAACTTTTTGGCAAACAAAACACTAAATCAAACAACAACAAGCAGCTTTTGTTCAAGTTAATTAATACCAATAGTTCCATGCCAATCTTGACAGAAAAGTCTGTTTTTTAACCCGGTAACTTGAATTTTTGAATAAAAAATTTAAAAGTTATTTTTTGGGTAATTTTTTTTTAAATCTTAAGGGTCTGGTAAAAAATTTGACCACCTGATCACAAAATTTACTAAAAATTTAAAAAATATGAACACATGATCTTAAAATTGACTTTAAAAATAAATTTGAAATTAAGTAAATTTTTTTTTTAAGATTTAAATTTTTCAATAAATAATTTTTTTATTGTTTGAAGTTTTGAATTAAATAAAAAAATATTTGAAAAATAGAAAAAAATTCGATAAAAGATAAATCGAAAAAATTCCCCAACAAAAATATTTTATTGATATTTGAATCAAATAAAAAAATTCATCTAAAGTAAAATGTTTTTTTGAAAATTTAAATCTAAAAAAAATTCCGTTCAAAATTTTCTTTTTCTTTTGGAGATCTAAATAAAATTAAGAATAAATTTGAAATGAAGTACTTTATTTATTTTTAAATCTGCTCAAAAATTAATTTTTTGTGTTTGAAATTTTGCAATATTTTTTTAAATTTTAATTATTAATTTAAATTCTTTTTTAACCTGGTAATTTGAATTTTTTTTATATAATTAGAAATTTACCGTATTCCCTTGTTCGATTATGCTGCACCACAAGTTAAGACACGTCTTTGGACCATGCACCAAAGTACATCTCGCCCATGCTATAATATTGTTAACTTTGAGCGCATGCTCTAATAGCGTAATCACGGGTTTAGGTCCGCATCAAACACTGAAAGCCTAAGTTTAATGCGTCATCA
Source organism: Brachionus asplanchnoidis (assembly GCA_025491095.1). NCBI lineage: Eukaryota > Metazoa > Rotifera > Eurotatoria > Ploima > Brachionidae > Brachionus > Brachionus asplanchnoidis. The sequence continues at coordinate 781,776 of JAILYF010000058.1, forward strand.
AGACATGATTTTATAGTAAAAAATAAAAAATAATTTTTTTGAATTATGCATCTGGTGCAGCACCAAAGATTACGAAATAAAAAATATTAAAAAATTAATTTTTTTTATTTTTATTTTTTACTTTAAAATCATGTTAAATATGTTATTAATTTTATGTTCAGGATGTTCAGAATTTTCCATGAACCGGAAATTATGCATACACCCAATTAAAAAAAAATTCCCAAGACAATCCTTGAAAAATAAAAGTAAAAAAATTAATTGATTAATTGATTTAAGTTTCTCATGTAAAGGCGTGTTTAGTTACCAAATTAAACAATCAATCCCTTTTTAAAGTAAAAAAGAAAAAAAAATTAAATAAGATTTATATCAATTTTTCATTTTGAAGACTAGAATCTCATGATCGATCAATGTTCGAAAACTTTGAAGATTTTGATCTAAACACTAATCGGTCACGACCTCCAATTGATTTTCCTAATTTTAAATTTCAATCATAAATTCCGAGAATAGGCCCAGAATTACTTTATACAATTCACCAACACTAATCGAAGACCTGAACAACAATAGCCTCATTGTGAGCTATTGTTATTACCAAGCTTCAGCAGTTCAAGCTTCAGCAGTCCAAGCTTCAGCAGTCCAAGCTTCAGCAGTTCAAGCTTCAGCAGTTCAAGCTAAAATTGTTCGGTTTTAACCCGACTGAAGACGAGGACATGATTGAGTATTACAAAAAAAGTGACAACACTTTTGTCACATCGACCAAGAATGAGCAAGAAGAGAGTGAGATGGATGGCGAGGAGATGGAGGCCATTCAGTTTGAATCCAGATTTGGCGGCGATACGCATAAAGCATGCGTACAGGTTGTATCGGGCGCGTCGCAAGGCTCAGCGAGCGCCCAAGAGGCTCAAGAAGGAGAATTTGAGGCCGCCGCCACCACCGGCGCTCAATAGCGAGCAGGTCCTGGGTGTCAATGGTCAAAAAGATGGGTACAGTTTTTTTAGTGTTTATAGGAAAAAAGGTGGATTTGGCGCGCCAGTGTGTGGCAGTGGGGCACCGGTCCATACAATATCAGCCAAGACCAAGCAAGAGAGTAATAATTATGCAGATGATTTTATGACGTTCAATGAGACTAAGATTGGTGAAGTGGACCACTTGAGCACGATTAAGTCTTCGCTTTCGTCGTCGTCTGATTCGACTAGTTTGTCCAAGTATATAACAAATTCGAAGAATTCTAAACATTTGAAGTTGTCAAAATCGGCCGAAATTCAGGTGAGAAAAAAAATTCTAGTTATCTTTTTTTTGTCTAATTGAAGGTTTAATTTTAATAAATTTTTTTTTTTTTTTTTTTCGAGCTAAAGCTCCTTCAAATTATAAAAAAATTAAAAAAAATTTTTATTATCTTTTTTTTGTCTAATTGAAGGTTTGATTTTAATAAAATTTGTTTTTCTAATTTTTTCGAAAAAAATAATTAAAAAAATTCAAGTCATCAAATGTTATTCATCTTATTTTAGTCCTATTTAAGGGTTTAAATTTATAAAATATTTTTTATTTTTTTTCGAGCTAAGATCATAAAAAAAATAATTAAATAAAATATTTAGTTGAATAAATAAGTTTATATCAGAATTGTTTAAAAGTCCCAAGTCATTGAAAAAAAAGTCAACATACGGACTTTTAAATTTTTTTTTCGGACTTGAAAAAAAAGGTCCTTAAGACTTGTACTTAAGACTTATGATTTTTAAACAACTCTGGTTTTTGTTGAGAATTTTAGTACAAAAGAAGAGAAAAAAATAATAAAAAAAGAACGATGCTTTTTGAACTTGTTGGTGCTGGATTAAAAATTCTGAAAAATGTACAGGAATTTAAGCTTTTTATTTTTTTTATTTAATTGTGTACATTACGATCACAATCGCTTAAAATTCAGATAAGGAAAAAAATATTTTCATCAAATGCCATAATTTTTTTCTGTTTTACATTTTTCAATAATACTTCAAGTTTAAAAAGTCCAAAAAAGAACTGGTTTCATCAAATAAAACACGATACAATTAAAAATATCTCTTTTAATAAGATTAAATCAGTTAGTGATTAAATTCATTGATTTATACTTTGGTTTCTTTTTTTTTTTAAATCAAAATACAAAATCGAACAAAATTGTTAAAACACATTTATTTTTATTTAGTCATAAATTCAAGAAAATCTGTTCGATAGTTCTCTTAAAATTTGTTCCCGAAATTTGCATAAAAAATAAAAAATTGCATTAAAAAAATTTCAATTTTTAAAAAAGATAACCGGAAAACTATCAAATGGTTTAATTTTTTTAAAGAGACATTTAAATGTAATCCTGTTTGATTTTTTATTGTTAAAACCACTTCTATTTATGTCTCTTTTTACTTTAATTACTTTTGAAAAATTTTACAAAGAAAATTAATGTCAAACGTCTAATTTAAGGGTAAAATATTTTTTTTAATTTTTAAGCATTTTTTTGAGCTATATCTCCTTCAGGTCATTTAAAAAATGACTATAAAGATAAATTTTTTAAGTTGAATAAGCAAGGTGTTATTGTGAAATTCAAAGCATATATTAAAATAAATTAATTTTATTCAAATTAAAAAAAAAGGTTCTGTGAGTGAATAAAAAACATTGTTTTTCCATCAATATATTGAACATTTAAAAAAAAATAAACAAAAAAATTAAATTCCTTCTTACATTTTCAGAGTTTTTATAATGAATTTCAAAAGGTGCAACAAGAATTGATTAATTTCATATGATTTGTTTTGTTTTTATGTAATGAATTTCAAGATATTAAATATTGAGACACCATAATCGACATAAATCATTCAATCATCCAATTTAATTGAGTCAAAATTTTAAATATTTGAGTTGATTCTATTTTTGAATCCATTCTTTGAATTTATAATTTTTTGAATAAAATAAATCGGACAATTGTTTGAAAAGAAGGACTAAGATTCATTTCTAACAGCATGGAAGATTTTCTCAAAGCTTTGATTAAATAAAAAAAAATTTAAAATACAGTACATTTCTAAACAAAGTTAACAGGCTGCTTAAGCAGTTTAAAAGCTGCTCATAAACGCTGCTTAAACCGCTCATAAACACTGCTTAAACCGCTCATAAACACTGCTTAAACTGTTTTAAACATTGCCCTATCATTTTTTATTAAAAAGCTTAAACTAACTTAAACATTACTTAAACCGCTCATAAACACTGCTTAAGCATTGCTTCGAAACATCGTTAACTTTGTTCTGAAATGTACTGTAATAAAAGATATACGTTGTTAGTCTAAATTAGATAAAACATTAGATAAAATATTTATAAGTTATTTATTTTATTTATCTCAATTTAAAGTTGATATTTATTTATTTAAAAAAAAATTGTTGAGGTTTTGGTTTTGTGAGCATTTTTTAACCCATTTAAAAATGGAATGAACATTTTTTTTAAATTGGTGCAAATAAAGTTTAGTTTTTAATTTTAAAGATCTAATCCAAAAAATTTAATTTAATTTTAAATTTTTGATTTTTTTCATTTTTTCAAACTTCTCAAATCTATTAATTATAGGAATTTTAATTTACTCTAGAGAACCTTATAATTTTTTTTTAATCTAAATAAATAGAAAAATAAATCCATTGATTTTCTACTTTTACTAAAAATTAAAATATTTTATGAAAATAAAAAAAATAAAGATAAAACTATTCAGCATTACAAAAAAAAACAGTATTTTACGAAAAAATCCGTAAATTTTCAGGATTTTGAGATAATTTTGATAAAATTTGGTAAAATTCAAAACGGCCAATTCAAAATTCAAAAATCGAAAATTTAAGAAAGTATTTTTTTTCATAAATTGGTTAAAAAAATAGTTTTTTTTAAAATCATTATAAAAAAAACATTTTTTAAATTTTAACTTATTTTTTCTTCCACACCAAACCACACCAATTTTAAAATTTTCTTCTCAAACAAGCTGAGCACAAATGTAGAACATGATCATTCTAAATAAACCTTCTCTCAACAAATTCCAAATACTCTTCTTTACAAAATCTAAAAGCAAGTGTATAAGCAAGACAAAAAAAAAAGCAAAATAGAGCAAAACTGCAAGACTTGAAAAAATAAAAAAAAAAAATAAAAAAAAAAAATAAAAAAAAAATGTTTTCCCAAAGATAAAGCACACAAAAACCGGGCTGATCCAAAGTCAAAAAACTCACCAATGATCCCCAAGGAGAAGTTGACGCACAAGACGACCAGCTCAGGTAGGATGGCACCAGCCAGCATCCCCCCACATTCCCATGCCATGAAAATTTAGACCCAAGCGATCGACGAGCGAGTATGAGGCCAAATGCGAGTTGTGTAAGCCAGGCAGCAGCGCGTCCTTCCACCACAAGCGCATTCTGCACAAAGACCCAGACCAGCTGGCTGCCAGTGTGACCAAGCGGCACTTGTCATCGGCCTCGTTCAGCAATGCGATGGAGCGGCGGCACCGCGACTTGGCGAAGCGGCCGAGCCGCAACACCGCCTTTGGCAAGCACGAGCACGCCGAGCTCAACGTCAAGGAAGAGGCGGACGGGCTGCTGGGCCTCGGCGCCCCTGGCAAGCGGCCCAAAAAGCCCGATGAGCCAAAGTGCAGCGGCATCATCACCACGAGCTCGTGGCGCATCGGCGAAAACCTCGCCCAGAAGCACATGAAGCCCGAGCCGGACAAAAACATGCCCTCTCACCCCTACCAGGTGCAGTACAACCCGCGCAGCAACAGTGCGCCCGTCAACCAGTCGCCACACGCCGCCAAAAAGACCAAGCGCACCGAGTGCCATCTGGTGCCCTCTGTGACGCCCAAAAAACCCAGCGTCACCAGTCCCCAGGCAAACAAATCCAAGTGCAAGCCATACGACCTAAACGACATTCAAAAGTACATCCAGAGCCAGAAGAGCAAGCGTCTGAACGAGACCAAGTCAGAGAAAGAAAAGCAGAAGATGCAGGACGAAGAGAGAAAAAAAAAACTGCAGGAGTTGTACAGAAAACAGCGTCTGCAGGCCATCAAGTCCGCCCAAATCGCGTCCACTTCCAAGCTGAACAATTCCAGCGAAAAAGCAAACAGCTCGACCAACTCGAGCAAATTGTACGACCAGGACATGTCCAAGATTTTGATGGATCGCATCAGTCACTTGTTGAATGACAATGACAAGCTTGTGGAAAAACAGAGGAAGCAAATGGTGAGCGAAAAGAACAAGGCGAGAAAAAAGGTTGAGTTTGGTGCGGAAGAAGTGGACATGGACAATGACTTGGAACAAAATGAGTCGTCCACGTCATCAGCCAGCATTGGCAATTCGGTGACACCCAAACAGAACAATGCAAAGACAGCATCGCTCAAGCATGACAGACTGAAAAAAATATGCTCAATGGCACTGGATTTGCAGACCAAGCTAAAATTGTTCGGTTTTAACCCGACTGATGACGAGGACATGATTGAGTATTACAAAAAAAGTGACAACACTTTTGTCACATCGACCAAGAATGAGCAAGAAGAGAGTGAGATGGATGGCGAGGAGATGGAGGCCATTCAGTTTGAGAGAGTGTTTAAGCAGGATGTGCGCGAGACTAGAGGAAGTTGGCCGCCTGATCAGATGGAAGTGAGTGGTGAGGATGTGTCGAGGCCGGGAGTTGGCAGTCTTAGGAGCTATAGGCTGGTGTTGACGCCAGATTTGGCGGCGAGACGCATACAGCATGCGTACAGGTTGTATCGGGCGCGTCGCAAGGCTCAGCGAGCGCCCAAGAGGCTCAAGAAGGAGAATGTGAGGCCGCCGCCGCAGCCACCGGCGCTCAAGAGCGAGCAGGTCCTGGGTGTCAATGGTCAAAAAGATGGGTACAGTTTTTTTAGTGTTTATAGGAAAAAAGGTGGATTTGGCGCGCCAGTGTGTAGCAGTGGGGCACCGGTCCATACAATATCAGCCAAGACCAAGCAAGAGAGTAATAATTATGCAGATGATTTTATGACGTTCAATGAGACTAAGATTGGTGAAGTGGACCGCTTGAGCACCATTAAGTCTTCGCTTTCGTCGTCGTCTGACTCGACTAGTTTGTCCAAGTATATAACAAATTCGAAGAATTCTAAACATTTGAAGTTGTCAAAATCGGCCGAAATTCAGGTGAGAAAAAAAATTCTAGTTATCTTTTTTTTATCTAGTTGAAGGTTTAATTTTAATAAAATGTTTTTTTTTATTTTTTCGAGCTAAGGCTCCTTCAAATCATAAAAAAATAAATAAACTTCTAGTTATCTTTATTTTTGTATAGTTAAAGGTTTAATTTTAATAAAATGTTTTTTTTTAATTTTTCGAGCTAAAGCTCCTTCAAATCATAAAAAATAAAAAAACTTCTAGTTATCTTTATTTTTGTATAGTTAAAGGTTTAATTTTAATAAAATGTTTTTTTTTATTTTTTCGAGCTAAGGCTCCTTCAAATCATAAAAAATAAAAAAACTTCTAGTTATCTTTATTTTTGTATAGTTAAAGGTTTAATTTTAATAAAATTTTTTTTTTATTTTTTCTCGAGCTAAGGCTCCTTCAAATAATAAAAAAATAAAAAAACTTCTAGTTATCTTTATTTTTGTATAGTTAAAGGTTTAATTTTAATAAAATTTTTTTTTTATTTTTTCTCGAGCTAAGGCTCCTTCAAATCATAAAAAAATAAAAAAACTTCTAGTTATCTTTATTTTTGTATAGTTAAAGGTTTAATTTTAATAAAATGTTTTTTTTTAATTTTTTGAGCTAAAGCTCCTTCAAATCATAAAAAAATAAATAAACTTCTAGTTATCTTTATTTTTGTATAGTTAAAGGTTTAATTTTAATAAAATGTTTTTTTTTATTTTTTCGAGCTAAGGCTCCTTCAAATCATAAAAAATAAAAAAACTTCTAGTTATCTTTATTTTTGTATAGTTAAAGGTTTAATTTTAATAAAATTTTTTTTTTATTTTTTCTCGAGCTAAGGCTCCTTCAAATAATAAAAAAATAAAAAAACTTCTAGTTATCTTTATTTTTGTATAGTTAAAGGTTTAATTTTAATAAAATTTTTTTTTTATTTTTTCTCGAGCTAAGGCTCCTTCAAATCATAAAAAAATAAATAAACTTCTAGTTATCTTTATTTTTGTATAGTTAAAGGTTTAATTTTAATAAAATGTTTTTTTTTATTTTTTCGAGCTAAGGCTCCTTCAAATCATAAAAAAATAAATAAACTTCTAGTTATCTTTATTTTTGTATAGTTAAAGGTTTAATTTTAATAAAATGTTTTTTTTTAATTTTTCGAGCTAAAGCTCCTTCAAATCATAAAAAATAAAAAAACTTCTAGTTATCTTTATTTTTGTATAGTTAAAGGTTTAATTTTAATAAAATGTTTTTTTTTATTTTTTCGAGCTAAGGCTCCTTCAAATCATAAAAATAAAAAACTTCTAGTTATCTTTATTTTTGTATAGTTAAAGGTTTAATTTTAATAAAATTTTTTTTTTATTTTTTCTCGAGCTAAGGCTCCTTCAAATAATAAAAAAATAAAAAAACTTCTAGTTATCTTTATTTTTGTATAGTTAAAGGTTTAATTTTAATAAAATTTTTTTTTTATTTTTTCTCGAGCTAAGGCTCCTTCAAATAATAAAAAAATAAAAAAACTTCTAGTTATCTTTATTTTTGTATAGTTAAAGGTTTAATTTTAATAAAATTTTTTTTTTATTTTTTCTCGAGCTAAGGCTCCTTCAAATCATAAAAAAATAAAAAAACTTCTAGTTATCTTTATTTTTGTATAGTTGAAGGTTTAATTTTAATAAAATTTTTTTTTTATTTTTTCTCGAGCTAAAGCTCCTAAATATCATAAAAAATTTAAAAAGAATTCTAATCATCAAATGTTATTCTAATTAACGATTTAATTTAATTTTAATATCTCAAAATATATTAGAGTCATCTTATTTTAAGGTAATGAATGGGTTAAATCTAATGAAAATTTTTTTTTTTTTTTTTGTTCAGAGCTAAAGCTCCTTCAGGTCATAAAAAAATTTTTTAAAAAATCTAGTCATTTTATTTTAATCTAATTTAAGGGTTAAATTAAATATTTTTAAATTTTTTTCCAGCTATAGTTTTAAAAAATAGTTAAAAAAATTCAAGTCATCAAAATTTACTATAAATAAAGAATTTAATTTTTATTTTTTTCAAGCTAAAGCTTCTTCAGATTATAAAAAAAATGATGAAAATATTCTTTTCATCTTATTTTAGTCTAATTTAATGGTTAAATTTAAATAAAATAATTTTTTTATTTATTCGATCTAAAGCTCCTTCAGATGATAAAAAAAATTAAAAAAAATTTCTAATCATCAAATGTTACTCTAATTAAAGGGTGCAATTTAATATGAATAGTTTAAAATACATTCTAGTTATCTTATTTTAAGCTAATGAATGAGTTATATTTAATGAAATTTTATTTTTTATTTTTCGAACTAAAGCTCCTTCGGATCATAAATAAAATTTTATTAAAAATTCTAGTCATTTTATTTTAGTCTAATTAGTGTTTAATTTAATAAAATATTTTTTAAAATTTTTTTCTAGCTATAGTTTTAAAAAAGTAATTAAAAAATTCAAGTCATCAAATGTTAATATAATTAACGAATTTAATTTTTATTTTTTTTGAGCTAAAGCTACTTCAGATTTTGAAAAAATGATAAACAAAATTCTTTTCATCTTATTTTAGTCTCATTTTAGGGTTTATCTTGTCCAACTTATTTTAAAAATTATTTTTTAATTTTTTTTTAATTTAAAATAATTAAAAAAATTCTAGTCATTTTATTTTAGTCTGATTAGTGTTTAATTTAAAAAAATATTTTTTAAAAATTTTTCCAACTTTAGTTTTATAAAAATTCAAGTCATCAAATTTTACTATAATTAAAATTTAATTATTTTTTTCGAACTAGACGATTATTAAACAATGATAAAAAATTCTATTCATCTTATTTTACTTTACTCTTATTTAAGGGTTGAATTTATAAAGTATTTTTTTTTAATTTTTCGAGCTAAAGCTCCTTCAGATCTTAAAAAAAATAATTAAATGAAATTTTTAGTTGAATAAATAAGTTTATATCAGAGTTGCTTAAAAGTCCCAAGCATTTAAAAAAAAAGTCAATATCCGGACTTTTAAATTTCTTTTTCGGACTTAAAAAAAAAAGATCCTTGACTTGGACTTAAGACTTGTGACTTTTAAACAACTCTGGTTTTTGTTGAGACTTTCATTACAAAAGAAGTGAAAAAAAAATGATAAAAAAATAACGAACTTGTTGGCACTGGATTTAAAATTCTGAAAAATGTACAGGAATTTAAACTTTCTATGTTTTTAATTTAATTGTGTATATGACGATCATAATCGGTTAAAATTCAGATAAGGAAAAAAATATTTTCATCAAATGCCATAATTTTTTTTTTTACATTTGTTTTACATTTTCAATAATACTTCAAGTTTAAAAAGTCCAAAAAAGAACTGGTTTCATCAATAAAAAAATAAAACACGATACAATTAAAAACATCTCTTTTAATAAGATTAAATCATTTAGTGATTAAATTCATTGATTTATACTTTGGTTTTTTAAAAATCAAAATACAAAATCGAACAAAATTGTTAAAACACATTTAAATTTATTTAGTTATAAATTCAAGAAAATCTGTTCGATAGTTATCTTAAAATTTGTTCCCGAAATTTCGACAAAAAATAAAAAATTGCATTTAAAATATTTAAATTTTTAAAAAAGATAACCGGAAAACTATCAAGCTCAAATGGTTTAATTTTTTTAAAGAAACATTTAAATGTAATGCTGTTTAATTTTTTATTTGATAAAACCACTTCTTTTTATGGCTCTTTTTACTTAAATTACTTTTGAAAAATTTAAAAAAGAAAATTAATGTCAAATGTCTAATTTAAGGGTAAAATATTTTTTTTGTTATTTTTAAGCATTTTTTCAAGCTATGTCGTCTTCAGGTCATTTAAAAAATGATTAAAAAATAATTTTTTAAGTTTAATAGGCAAGGTGTTATTGTGAAATTCAAAAGTAATATATTAAAATAAATTAATTTTATTTAAATTAAAAAAAAAGTTCTGTGAGTGAAAAAAACATTGTTTTTTCATCAATAAATTGAATATTTAAAAAAAATATACAAAGAAATTAAATTCCTTCTTAAATTTTCAGTTTTTATATTGAATTTTAAAAGGTGCAACAAGAATTGTTGATTTTTATCTGATTTGTTTTGTTTTTATGTACTGAATTTCAAGATATCAAATATTGAGACACCATAATCGACATAAATCATTCAATTATCCAATTTAATTGAGTCAAAATTTTAAATATTTGAGTTGATTCTATTTTTTGAATCAATTTTTTTCTATAATTTTTTAATAAAAGAAATCGGACAATTGACTGAAAGGAAGGACTAAGATTCATTTCTAACAGCATGGAAGATTTTCTCATGGCTTTTTTTTAAATAAATAAAATGTAAAATAACAGAAGATATACGTTGTTAGCCTAAATCTTTAAGGGATAACATTAGATAAAATGTTAATAATTTGTTTATTTTATTTTCTCAATTTAAATTTGATATTTATTTATTTTAAAAAAATGTTGGGGTTTTGGTTTTGTGATTATTTTTTAACCCATTTAAAAATGGAACGAACATTTTTTTTTAATATGGTGCAAATAAAGTTAAATTTTTAATGTTATAGATCTAATCCAAAAAATTTAATTTAATTTTAAATTTTTGATTTTTTTTCAAAATTCTCAAATAAATTAATTGAAAGAATGTTAATTTACTCTAGAGAACCTTTATATTTTTTTTAATCTAAATAAATAGAAAAAATAAACACATTAATTTTCTACTTTTACTAAAAATTAAAATATTTTATGAAAATAAAAAAAATAAAGATAAAACTATTCAGCATTACAAAAAGAATATTTAAAAATTTTATCTAATTTTATCCTAAAGCATTTTATACAGTGGTGATTTAAAACAGTATTTTACGAAAAAATACGTAAAATACCGTAAATTAACAAAATTTTACCACATTTTACGTAAATTAACGTGAAATCCGAAAAGTAAAATAGAGGTATTTTACCAAAAATTACGTAAATTTTCAGGATTTTGAGATAATTTTGGCAAAATTTGGTAAAATTCAAAACGGCCAATTCAAAATTCAAAATTTTTGAAAAAATGTCTTTTTTTTTCCAAAAATCGAAAATTTAAGTAAGTATTTTTTTTTAAAAATTGGTTAAAAAAATACTTGTTTTTAAAATCGTTATAAAAAAAACTTTCTTAAACTTTCGAATCTTGGAAAAAAAGACATTTTTTCAAATATTTTGATCTCAAATCTCAAAATCCTGAAAATTTACGTTTATGTGGTAAATTTGGTTAATTTACGGTATTTTACGTGTTTTTTTTCGTAAAATACTGTTTTTAAATCATCACTGTACTAGCTTTAAAAAAAAAAATCCAAAATTTATTTTAAAAAAATGATTTTAAAATATCTCAAAAAAAAAATTTTAAATCTCTTCCTTCTAATTTTTTTTTAACTTCTACATTTCTAAGCCTGTACAAGATGATTTTTACGATTCAACCTCTGCTACCTCATCAAGCATTTCATCTAACTCCACAGTTACATCTAGTCACATTAAAACAGCGCCATCAACTTCAAGGCTAAAATCAATCCGAAGTGAACAACCGTCCCAATTACCTCAACCACAAAAGCCCAAGACCCGAATTGTCCAAGAATCGGAGTCCAAGGACCCGAAACGCTACTCGCCAGCTTCTCTGGAACGCCTACTGCACGCTGGCATAAATTATTTGGACACATTGAACACATCAGCCCTTCAGCTCGAAGAATTGGACAAGATCAAATGCATAGGCTTTGCCCAACAAGACACTGTGGCCCTGGCCCAATACTTAAAGGACAAACAGACTGTCAAGCAGGATTCTGGCCCTAAGGGAGACAAATTTCCCAAATCGAGATCTTCATCGCTCACTTCCAACTCTTCCTCTTCTTCTTCGGCCTCAACAACTGTATCCACTTCGTCCTACAATGACACTGAACCAGACTCCAAACACACCAAGTCAAACGCCAAGAAAAACTCCGAGAACCCAAAACCAAAACACAAACCAGCATTTGCTGAGCCCAAAGACCTAGAGCAAGACATTTCGATTATAAACACAGTGTCTGAGTTGAATGACACCAAAACTGACACAAGGATCAAGACCGAAATTGACGACGAAGAGATCGAGATGGAAAAATCATTCCGTCAAGTACTACCATCTGAAATGCACATAAAAAAAACTCGCCAAGAATACAAAGATCTCAAGGATCAGTCACAATACGATCTCAGCCAAAGCTCCATTTCCCAATATGAATCGCACCCGAGCAGTAATATTTTTTAATAAAAATTTTTTTTTATAAAATTTTTTTTATAAAATTTTTTTTTATAAAATTTTTTTTTATAAAATTTTTTTTATAAAATTTTTTTTTATAAAATTTTTTTTTTAAATTTAATTTTAATCAAGTGCGCTTGAGTTTTGATGAAGACTCGTTCAAAAAATTCACCGGAGAAATTGTCAAAAAGTATATGCACGAAGAAGAGCTTAGATCAAAGCATCAGGCAGACTTGCTCAAGCTGAGAGAAAAGGCTTTGGTCGAAAAGACCAAGTCTGAGCTTGCCTGGCTCGAGCAGATGAAGAAAAAGGCGCAGGACAATGGAGAGGACGAAAAAATGCCTCTGATCTTAAGAAAGGAAAAGGGAATTATTCAAAAGTTAAAACAAGAGCAGGTATATTAAAATGCATCAAATTTTTTCAAGTGGATAAGTTTATTTTTTTTAATAATTTGATTATCAGCTAAATAAAAGGATATTATTTTTAATAAGAAGATTATAGGATGAAAATGCGCAATTTTGATTTTTTTTTAGATTAATTCATTAAGATTTAGCCAAATTGAAGCTTGATCTGTTTAAGCTTTTTTAATCAGCATTTTAAGGATTTCGCCAAAAATTATTATTTGTCTCCATTTAATTTAATCACTTAGAATTTAAGTTAATTAAAGTTGACTTTTGTTTTTAATTATCGATTTGAGTAATGAAAATGGCAGCTAAAGTTCTAGCAGAAAAATAGATTATAAAAAAAAATAATTTTTAAAGGGAAAAAATATAAAAAAAACAAAATTATCTTCGATGTTAATTCAATGTGATTGACATTGGTATTCTTGTGCATAAAAAATAGCTTGAATAATTTTTCTATTTAATTCTGATTTTGTTTTTTTTATCTCTCCAATATAATATCTAAAATAAAAAAATAAAAAAATATAAAAAAAGTTTTGATCGATAGATTCAACTTGCTATTTTTTATTTGATGTAATGTCAGAAATTTAGTGAAAAAACGATTGGCAAGATTTTTTATTTCTATTAAATTTATTTAATAAATTTTTTATTTTCAAAAATAATTAATTTTATTATTATTATAATTAAATTCTCTATGATCTTTATATCAATTTATAGAAGAGAAAAAATGCCAAAAAGAGAAAAAACTCCATGAGCCTTCCATCTCCTTTAGTCATTCATGTTTAAATTTTTTTCAATTGATAGCTAATTTTTTTTTCGAAAATTTGATGAGTTTTTAGCTTAAATTAGTAGATTTTTTTGCCATTACTCCCTAATTTAGTAAAATTTATCTTTATCATCTTTTTCTCCTCTTTAAATTGATGAAAAGATTAAAGCATAATTTGATATTAGATATAAAAGATATAAAGAAAGTTTAAAATATCATGTGACTATAAATTTTTAATTTAAACATTTAATCACTTTTTCAAATAAATTCCATTTAATTTTAAAATAATAACTCTTATTATTTGAATTTAAAATATCTTTAAAAATTAGCAAACTTTAAAATAATTAGATTTATTATTAATTTAATGATTAATGAATGAATAATGAATAATATTTAATGATTTATATTTGATATGATTTATTTATTAGAATTATTTGAAAAAACTTTGTCAAGAACTGAACTAGCTTTTTTTTTATAAAATATCCCCAATTTTTTAAAGATAGATAATTTTTGTTTTCCACAAAAATAATATAAACAACCACAAATTATATAAAAATATAATAAATATAATATTAATAAAACAAAAATATAATAATTTAACTAATAAAATTATTTAATTATTAATTTAATTTAATTATTATTTAATATAATTATCAAATGGATCAAGTGGAAGTGGTCGAACAAGTGATTAAAAGCAAGTGGTGGGGCAGCAAATTGATCAAGTGGAAGTGGTCGAACAAGTGATTAAAAGCAAGTGGTGGGGCAGCAAATTGATCAAGTGGAAGTGGTCGAGCAAGTGATTAAAAGCAAGTGGTGGGGCAGCAAGTGATTAAAAGCAAGAGTTGGGGCAGCAAATTGATCAAGTGGAAGTGGTCGAACAAGTGATTAAAAGTAAGTGGTGGGGTGGGGCAGCAAATTGATCAAGTGGAAGTGGTCGAACAAGGGATTAAAAGCAAGTGATTAAGAGCAAGTGGTGGGGCAGCAAATTGATCAAATGGAAGTGGTCGAGCAAGTGATTAAAAGCAAGTGATTAAGAGCAAGTGGTGGGACAGCAAATTGAGCTATTGCCCAAAGTAACTTGGCTACAGGACTCGTTTGTCAAGTTCGACTTGCCTTACTTGTTGTCGAGTGGCAATGACGCCAGTGCCAAAGACTATGACAGCCTGTACTTTGCTGACTTTAATGGATATGTTGATCCGAGTGATGAGAGCAGGATCAGCGAGCTTGTTTTGAACAAGTTTAGAGAGGTTTATGCGCAGATTGAGTTTATTTCGTTGACGTTTACTATGAAAGAGAAGAGAATTGGTGAGCTGGGAAATAATGTGACTAGGTTGTTGTATTTTTTGGAAGATTTGGATGAAAGTGTCATTGATTCGTATGAGTTTAGACCGCCTACTAATGAGATAAATGTAAGCAGTTATTTTTTTTTATTTGAAAAATAAAACTATAAGGAATTACATTTAATAATCATGTTAAAATTGAAAAATGAAATTAGAGGATATGAAATTCATTTACCTTTAAAAATTTTTAAGAAAATACCGGCTTTTTTCGTTTATTGATACAGTATGATGGAAATTACTTTAAATAAGAAATCGAGAAGCAAGTCCATTTACTCTAAAATTCCAAGATGAAAATGAACGATTTTTTGCGTTTTATTTTTAAATTAAATTTTTCCTTTTTTTCTTTATTTTTTTTTTAGAAAGAAATGTTAATGTTTAAATGATTAATGTTTGTTTTGTTCAATGTTCATTTGAATTTTTCAACCTTGTCAGAATTTTAATTTATTTTAATCCGATTATAATTCATAATATTAAAAATTAAACGGGGTCTCGGCGGAAAACTTGCACAGAGCTTCAGGCTTGTTGTAAGTTAGAGAAATATTATTTAGAATAAAAATTAATTTTAAAACTATTTATTAAAAAAGTAAAAATGTTAAGAAAGTTTATAAAGGAACAGCGTCAAAAATTTAAATTTACCACAAAGTACAAAAATTATAGAAAAGATTTTTACATTTCATTATTCACATTGTCATTACCTCATTGCAAGTTTAAGTCTTTTACATTTGAGCAGGATTTAATTTAGGATAACTTTCCCTGATTGTTCATAAATTTAAATTACAAATGTATGAAAAATTTTCTAATTATTTTTTATTTTTTTTAAAAACCATTCCTAATTAAATCGTTTTTTTTTTTTTGTAAATAATAATTTGTAAACTTAGCAAATTTGTGTCGTTTGTGACAAAACAACATCCACGGGCTTCCATTTTGGAGCCATTGTGTGCGACGCTTGCAAAAGCTTTTTTAGAAGAGCAAATTCAAACGAAGAATGTCTGGCTGCAAAATGAACGTAAAAATTAAAATAATTTGAACAAAAATTTAACAATAGGATTTGAGTAAAAAATTTAATTTACTAGATATTTAAGGAAAAAAAAGCTTTAAAATGTTTGATTTGAAATTGAACAATTTTTTTTGGTCAAAAATAAAATATTTTAGCAATTTAGGTAATTAATAGCCCAGAATGTAGTGCACTAAAGTTTGACGCTTTTACATAACACTCCTATTAATTAATGCACTTTCAGTTTCATCGTTTAAATTTATATTAATTAATGTTAGTAGAATGAATGATTGAATCACCAAACATTTTGTTTTTGAAAAATAGCACACAATTTTTTTCCCTTAAATATGATCAATTGAATTTTTACATTTTTTTTTTTGAAAAATAATTTGGAGTTTAACTCCAGGGCTCTTTTCAGCCCTCATGTTAGGAAAATATTAAATAAAACAAGTTGAACCAACAAAATTGACAGTTTTTTAAAATGAGCACGAGTCTAAAGGAGTCTTATATTTTGATTGATTTGAGTTGTTGTTGTTGTTTGAGTAATCGTTGATTTCTTTGGCAATTAGATCGACTGTCTGTCCATGCTTAACTTAAAAAATAATTTTAGAAAATATGCTACAATTACCCAAACCAAGCCAATCGAGAGGCAACTCTCTCAAAAAAGTTCGCAGTGGCCTCATCCAGCCACGCCAAAACAAAACATCCAACCTAAGAGAAGAAAAGAAGAAGAAAAGAAGAAGAAAGAAGAAGAAGTAGTCCAAAAGAAAAATGACAACATTATCAAAAAGGCTGTTAATGTTGTTAAGGGTAAATTGGGTTTCAACAAAAAGCCTTAATTTTTAAGGAGTAATTAATAGATAAAAAAAAAAAGTGTCTTGCAGTGTTTTATTTAATTTTTTTATTTTTTATTTGAATTGTAAATATGATTACTTATTTCTAATTTTTTTTTTTTTTTTGTTAAAATTAATGTAAAAAAATAAGTGTATTTGAAGTGTTTTTTACATATCTTTTGTATACCCCTCGCTCAAACAGTCCGACAAGGCTCTGCAGATTCTGGAGAGAGCGCTGGCCATCGAGCCCAAGAACACGCTGTGCAAGTTTCATCGAGCCTCAATTCTGTTCTCGATGGAAGAGTACGAGAAAGCGTTGGAGGAATATGAAAGGCTCAGGCGTCTCATTCTCTAGGAATCGCTCATTTACTCCATGATCAGCAAGGTATGACATTTTTGTTACTTTTTTGTTGTTGCTAAATTTAGGTTTTTTGGTCAATTAAATTAAATGCAAAAAATTTTTCTTTTAAGACTCACAAAAAACTGAAAAACGTTCACTTGTCTCTTATGTACATGTCATGGGCCATGGACCTGGACCCCAAAGGAGTAAACAACCAATTAAAAGAAAGTATTGACAAACGCTACGTAATCGATTCAGACTCAACGTTTGCACGTGAGCTCGAAACAATAAACACTTGTAAGTTGTATATTTAAATACTTTTTAATTATGAAAGAAAATTTTGTATTTATCATTAGGTTTTATATTTAAAAAAATAAGATAAAAATTGAATCTTTTGACATTAAGTGCATAGTCTATGAAGTATTGGAAATTTCTTTGTATTTTCTTGATATTTTGTAAAAAAGAATTAAATTTTAATTTCCACAAGATGTAAAAAATTTAATATTAAAATAAAAAAATCCATATTTCCTTATTTGTTCATTTTTTACCATTTTTTCCAAAAGTTATCGAAATTAAATTTTTCAAAAAAATTAAAAAAAAAATTTTTTCTTAAGTAAATTTTTTTTTTAAGATTTAAATTTTTCAAAAAATAATTTTATCTATTGTTTGAAGTTTTGAATTAAATAAAAAAATATTTGAAAAATAGAAAAAAATTCGATAAAAGATAAATCGAAAAAATTCCCCAACAAAAATATTTTATTGATATTTGAATCAAATAAAAAAATTCATCTAAAGTAAAATGTTTTTTTGAAAATTTAAATCTAAAAAAAATTCCGTTCAAAATTTTCTTTTTCTTTTTGAGATCTAAATAAAATTAAGAATAAATTTGAAATGAAGTACTTTATTTATTTTTAAATCTGCTCAAAAATTAAAAAAAATTTAATTTTTTTTTTTTAAGTTTACTCAGCAATAAGTCCCAACCATGCTTTCATTTCTATTGCTTCCTTTTGATTTTTTTTTTTTTTAGCCAACTGGACAATAAATAGTGGTCATCTGAGGCCAGCAACTCTTCCATATCATCCAAAATTTCAAAATCCACAAATTCCCGACCAGCTAATGATAATGATGCATCCACAGTACCAAAATCAAATGGACATGCCTCCTCAGATGCAAAATTCAAGAAATAGAATTTTTTTTTAAATGAATTGATCAACGAAAGTTCTAAAGGAATTGATTTGATTTCAAAAATAGCCGAAGCTGAAATTAAATACAACGATGTTATTGAGGGTCTTAGTCAAAAAGAGTCAAAGTACTCTCAAATAGAAAACGATTATGAGCATAGAATAGAGGAGCTTAATTTAAAGGCTGAACAAGAAAATACATTAGCAGCTTAATACAAGATAAGCCAAATCGAAATGGAAAATCCAAGAAGAAAGTCTAAGCAAATTACGTTCAATTTTTTTTATATTTCATTAATTTTCACTATTTACAATTTTTATACTTTTAATGGTAAAATTAAAAATAAATTTTAATATGATCAATTTAATGATGAACAAATTGTAGCATACTAATGCAAACTGTTTAATAATTTTAAAAACGATTTAATGTGTAATTACCTTCTTTCAATTATTTGATTAATATGTTCATATAAATATTTTTTTTTTATTTATATTTTTTCTTTTTTTTAATCTAATAACTTTACAGCGCCTTCAAGGCGCTCATTGAAATAAATAAATAATTTAAATAAATAAAATAAATAAATAAAAATAAAGCCTTTTAATATCATTATATTTTATTTTGATTTTACAAAGATGGATTTATCGATACTCAGCATAATAGAATTTTATGAATTCTAGCTCATTTGGAATTTTTTCATATTCTTCTTTTGAAATACTTTGGGTCTTTTTTTTATTCTAAAAATTAATGACTATCAAAATAGCAAAATCTAGTAATTTTTGTAATTTAAGAAATAGAAACATAACTACTTCTTTGGTCAATTTGTTTATTGTAGTGTGCTGGGCCTGAATTATTTTTAATAAATCTTCAAAATTAAGGGTTAAAGATTTATTGGTTGTTTGAATAAGGCTATCATTGATGGACTGGCCAGGAACTGCTACTTTCAATTCAGCAAAATTGCTCATCACATTTCCGTTCATACTATAATCAAAGAAAATGACTTCTATTAATAAAAAACAAATTAAATGATTTTTAAGTTTAAAATTAATTTAAAATTGATGACAAAAGCAACAGGTTACTAATACCTGTTTGTTGTAAGACTTGAAAAAAAAGAAATGAGCTATTTTTTAAAATTTAATTTAATTTTTATTAATTTATTATATATTAAGTCTAGATTAGAAGTAAAATACAAAAAAGTTAAAAAAAAATACAAAAATTATTCTAATCATTATTAATCAATGCATTGAAAAAATACTCGAGTTAATTAGAACTAATGAGGATAAATAATTGATAAAAAAATCTAACCATAAGCAAACTTTTTAAAAGCTCATATTTCTGATGTCTACTTACTTTTTAACAAGATATTTTTGAACAAAATTTTTTTAGTTTTAGATTTACTTAAAAAGTATTTCATCAAATATAAGAAAGTTCGGTCATCAAAGGATTTCTTTTATTTGGAAATTTTTCACTCCCAAAATGTGACTCAATTAAAAGAAATTAATAGCTATTTTTTTCTTCTATTAAAAATACAAAAAATGCATGTTTTACATGAGAGATGATTCATAAATTTACTTTTAAACAAGACACATATTCTCTAGGAAAATAACTCAAATAAAGGAAAATTTTTTATGTTGTACTTTGTTGCAGTATTTTTCTAATATTTTTTATTTACTTTTATTTTAATTTATAAAAAAAGTGAAGAACTGTTCAATACTTAAACATTTTGCACATGTCACCTCTTAAAATTTATCAATTTTAACTTACTTTTATATTATATTTTAACTTATTATAAATTTTATCTTATTTTTTCTCTTATTTTTTCTCTTAATTTTTATTTTATTTTGTCTTGATTTTTATTTTAATTATTTTTCTTTTTTTTTAATCTGAAGGAGCTTAAGCTCAGCACAGACATAAAAAAAATGTGAGGAAGACAAAATATAATATAAAATATAGAAAATTTTATTTATATAATTATAATAAACATGATACTAATTTGAGAATTTTACGATTAGTGGCAGATTATAAAAGTGAGAATATTGAAGCATTTTATTAGAAGGTTTAGGTAATAATTTACTAATTGATAAAGAAAAAAATTGAAATAAAATTAATTAGACTATTTATTCATTGTATCTTTTGATTCTATATTTTTTTTCTACATTTTTTTTTTCAGGTAAATTCTATATTATCCAATAAAAAATGGTTTTCTACATTTTGTCTTTCTATATTTTGTCACACTGCCAAAAAAATAAATAATAAAATTTATCTAGTAGATTCACCATTTTGTCTAGTATCAATTAATATTTTTTTTATTATTTTATTTTATTATTAAAAAAATAATTTAGGAAAAGTTTTTCAATAATAAAATAAAATAATAAAAAAAATATTAATTGATACTAGATAAAATGGTAAATCTACTAGATAAATTTTATTATTTATTTTTTTGGCAGTGTGATAATTATCAATTAATATTTTGCTAATATTATAAAGATCCGAGATAACAAAACCAAAATACAAATTCAAATTCGGACTTTTATTAGAGGCGTTTTGTCGCAGCCTGAACAAAGCCCAACTGAAGAGTGTAATCAGACAAAAAGAGGTGGTCGAAAAGCTCGGCAATTTAGCTAATGAAATAAAATAAAATCCCAGCAACCTTACTCTAATTGGAAGCTCATTTTTGAGCGACACTCTTTTGAAGCCAGAAAATCAACCAAGTCTTTCCAATTTCATCTCCCCACTCAACCGGTCTATTTTACTGGGTTTACTGGAAGCAAAAAAGTGCGAAATACTAGCCAGTGCCAAACGAACATTGCTGCTCACTTGGACAAATGAGATAAAATGTGCCGAATTTTATGACAAAAATCTTCAGCTAATATTCAAAAAAGGACATGATCTGAGACAAGATATGCTGACAATTCAAGCTTTGAGACTAATGGACATTTTGTGGAAAAATGAAGGCCTTGATTTAAAAATGCTCATCTATGACTGTTTTTCGACCGGATACAAGACTGGTTTTATCCAAGTAATCTAAAATTCAATGACTTTGTTCAAAATTCAAACGAAAGGTGGCATGAAAAGCACTTATCAGATAGACACTTTGCAGTTGTACAAATGGATAGCTGGGCACAACATCGGCACTGGTCAATTAGATAAAGCTATTGAGTTATTTATTCGGTCTTGTGCTGGCTTTTGTGTAGCTTCTTTTATACTGACCGTCATCCTGATAATATCATGGTCAATAGACAAGGGCAGGGTAAATAATTAATTTTTTTTATTAATAAATTCTCATTTGATTATTAATTTGTTTACCATGATGTTGTCAAATGACATGACCGAGCTTCAGTCCATATAATATATTTTATTTTTGAGAAAAACTTAGGCCATCGATGAACCGTATGATAAAGCTTTGGAATTTTTCCGCAACCAATTCAACGAAGCTTCCAAGCGCAGTGTTACCACTAAAATTGGCTGGATGTGCCATGCGTTGAACAAAAAATATTTGATCTAATTTTTTATTTAGTTTTTTTAAGTAAATTAATTTTTAAATATATTATTTTAAAACATTTTGGCAATTAAAGTAAAACAGCTGTGCAGCACTGATTTTTCAAATATTTTCTTTATGGAATAAGCGTCTGCAATAGTCTAGATTTTTAGCTGATCGAAATTATTTATCAATAAAATTTTCCTAGCATTTTTTTTTTATTGTAATATTTTTATATTTTATGAGAAAAATAAAGAAAATTAAAACATCAAGTCGTCTATTCAATGGTTATTTATCTTTTTAATTTCAAAATAAAAATTATTATAATGTAAAAAATATTAAAATAAAAAATTATCTTTTTTTATTTTTTTTCTGAATGGCCTGTTTTGATAGTAGTTAAATAAATATAAACAGCACAGAAATTTCCCAAAAATTGAAAATTAAAGCATAAAAGTGCACACAATTTTACCACTTAATAAAAGGCTCAAATTCAGAGAAAAAGCATCCAAAATTTATAGCTCTGATTCGTACAGAAATACAATTCTTGAATTTAAATCAATGATAAAGCATAAATCACTGAGTATTATCAAAAATTGGATCGAAAGGGTTTCCGGGTTGACTTCATTCTCTTCAAAATAGTCTGTGAGTATTGATTTGGAGCTTTACCTAAATGAAAAGATAAACTTAATTTTTAATTTTTATAGTTCTTACATATTTTTCACATTAGAGGAATAATTTTTTTGTTGCCGAAATTAATAAACTCATTAGAGTATTGTTAAATAAGAGGCTAGTCTTGATATAATAATAATAAAAATAATAATAGTAAGTTTCAGCAAAAAACTTGCAGAGAAGTCTTACTCGGAAGACAGCTATGGTATTTATTACACCATATATACAACTTAACATTAGGCTCATATGAAAGATAAATAAAAAAACACAATCTAAATAATTCAAAATTAGACAAAATAAATGAATTAAATACCAGTTCAAAACAGGCATTGTGAATTTTTGAACAAAGAACAAGAACAAAAATTTTAAAATGAAACAACTTTTTTTACTATGGGTCTGAATATTGTTCTGCAAAGTGTATCAGCTGATACAAACTTAGTTTCTTCAGTAATTTTACAATTTAATTTTAATGATTTTCTAGTACATTTAGGGATGATTAAAATCACCACAAAATTTGAATAAAATACCCCAAATTTTTTATTTTTTTCCCCAAAAACATATTCTGGAAAGTCAAACATTTCCGATTCTTCGTCGCTAATATAAAAATAAGGTCTATTAAAAGAAGGTCTATTATTTGGATTCATCTAAAATTAAATTATTTCTTCAATTTTTCAAAAAAAGAATTTAAAAGAGTTTGTACTTGCAAAAAAGTTCTTAATTGCTAAAATTTTTGATTTGGATAGCAAAAAATAAAATTAAAATACTTAAATTTATGATTTAACTACAAAATATAAATGCTTTAAATAATTTTTGTTTAAAAAAAAAATAAAAAAAGACTGAGAGTTTTGATTTTTGAAAAATATGATTTTATTAAAAAACAAAAATAAAAAAAAACATTTCATATAATATTTAAATACAATATAAGGATAGAGCAATGTGTACCTCCATTCAATCTCTGGTTTGAAAATAAAATATTATTTATAAAAAATGAAATGCGGTCTGGGTGTTAATATGTCAAATATGACACTAAATTTTTTGTCCTCGTAAAGAGCATAGTCACTAAATTGAAAAATTTTAATGAATAAAACTCAATTTTTTTATTAGTTTTTTTTGTTTACTAAGGGTTTTTGGATTTTTCTTTTTCGGACATTCAAATTAAATTTCAATTTAAACTAAAATTTGAAATCTTCAATTTTTGAGAGAAAAAAAATTAATTAACTGTGTTTTTAAAAAAAAATTGAAGATCATTAACATTATTTAATCATATGATTTGGATACTGGTTTAACTTTTATCTTGAGTCAAAACATAGTCTCTTAGTTTAGTTCCCAAAATAAGCATTTTTAATTCTCTATATTGATCAGTTCTAATATTTTAGACACTTTCTTTTTATAAAATAAATTGCCTTTGTTAATCATTCTATTAAAAAATTAAACATTTTTGCTTTAAAAATAAACATTCATTTATTAATTTAATGTCAAAATTTAGAATTAAATTAAAATAATAATTCAGAAATCAGTTTTATAGAAAATATTTTTGAATTTCAAAATGTTAAACAGGAAATAACAAGTTAATCAATTGCTCAATAAACACTGAAAACAATTAATTTTCCTTGTATTTTTTAAAATTATTTTTAATTCTTTTTTGCTCTTATGAACAATAATTTAAATCAAATTTTTACATTTTTTTTTCATTTTATTTCTTTTTGATGAATAAAAAAGAAAGAAATCGTTAGGCAAAAAAAGGACTTTGATCCATTCTATGTGGCCCGAGGTATTTCCTTAAACTACTGAATAAATAAATTAATTTTTGAATTGCATAATATCAAATAATTTTATTAAATAAAAGAATATTTTTAAAAATTGTTATTATAAATAAATTAAAATAGCAGCAAAGTGTAATGTTTACATATCGACAAAGATGTCGCTATATCACGCAAAGTAAAATTCATTATCAAATTTTCATATTTCAAATATGCCCAAAAAATATTAAATGCGTAATTTCATCATTTGCAAGATTACACGTGGCTATTCTCTTTTTAAAAATTTAAAACTTTTAAATTTTTAAAAAGAGAATAGCTTTAAAAAACATATTGAATATGTTTTCTAAAGCTTATAAAATTCTTTTTGAAATCTGCAGTGCAGTAAATTACACATTTAAAATATGTTGAGCATGATTGAAATTTTGAAATTTGATTTTGATTTTTACCTTGCCAAAATTACACCAGAAACTATAATTTTTTTGCTAAATTACTTTAATGTTCTGAAAAATTTTAAAGCTTTTTCTATTAATTACATGTGAATGAGCCACATAAAGTAATGTATGAAGAAGGTAAAAAATAAATAAAATTGCGAAAAAATTTTCATGTTCACGTAAGGCTTTAAAGACTTCATTGATAAAATTTTTTCCAATGTACATCAATTTAATAAAATTAAGCAATCAAGTAATAAGTCGATTATTAGATTTTTTTAAATTTTGATAAAATAAATTTATTAAAATTTTTTTTAACTTCTTTTTAAAATAAAATAAAGCTTGATTAAACCCTGCCCAAAACCAACATTTTAAATGTTTACTAGCATTGAAAATGAATCTTAAAAAATTGAATTTTAATTTTTTTGGATTTAATTTCAATTTATTTTCTTTTTTTTTTAATTAATTTTTTCTTAATTGGATGCGTTCTGAAAAAGAAACGTTCTGAAAATCATCCAAAAAAATGTATCATATTGTGATCTTCAATTAAAAATAAATGAAATAGGTGAAATTTAAGAATTTTTCGAAATTTTTTAATGATTTTATTTTTGTTTAATAATAAAAATGAAAAAAACCAAAATTAGAAAGATTAAATAATTTTTTGCTGCAAAATTTTTGAAGCCTTACATTTTCAATCTTTTAAAATAAGACAAAAATATTTTTCTTAACGATTTGTTAATATAATAGTAAACAACAGTTGAATACGAGCACGCAATGACAAAAAATACACTTCTGAGCTGTATAAAATTAGTGCAGATTTTGGATGCATAGATGCAAAATGTACCATTTAACTTTTCAATGAATACCAATATGGCAATTGTGAATTCAATAACTCGAAAAAAGAACAAAACAGAGAGATTAATGAGAATAGTTCGCGTAATTCTATGCTCATATTTTTCCGCTTTTTTTATATTTTTTTCATTGGCATCCTTAAAAAATCTGCATTTCATTCTGGTAAAGCTTCTAAACTGAACCAGCAGGATTACATCAATCAACTTTTATCAAAATAAACAGCACTAGATCATTGACAGAAAACTTGATTATATAGATAATGTAAAAAATTATCCTCTCATTCACATTCTCATTCATCAGAGTCTTTGATGGTCTCTGCATACTGCCATCAAACATGTTGTGAAAAGTGTCCCTACTCGGAAAATCATTGTAGAACAAATAATCTCTAACAATAAAGTTTGTATTCACCTATTCTGTCAGAGTTGACCAAAAAATTCAAAATCAGCATGATCATCAATGGATAGATTGGAAATAGCTTTTCCATTTTTTGGTTGAAAGCACTGCTATTTTTCATTATTAGAGTCCTGTCTATGGCAATAAAAACATTTACAATGTTCGACATTGTCCTCAAACTTCCGCCTCAAAATTCCACCAAATAAATTTCCAAATATTGAACATTGATATTTTTGCTTAAAGAAGAACAGTAAATGTCCGAAAAAGACACACATCACATTCAAAGGTGCACCATGTATATGAGGCTATAGGCAAAATTAGATGCCGAATTAATTATCATTAATTTAAACGTAAAATTCATGGTTCTTTTTTGAATGAATTTCTGTTTCTTGGTCAAGGTTTGAATGTTAAAAAAATTAGCCACCATGGCAGCAAGAGCAAAGATTGGTAAAAGTAATATGCTGAGAAAATTGACAATTTCTGAGTAATAGAGTTTATATTTTTTGTTTTTATATTTTGAAAAATTGGAACTAGTAAAATGTTTTTAGGAAATTTGGCAAAAATACAAAAGTCTCTAATTGGAAATTGGTAAATATTTTCGGTTCTGAACAAAAATTTTACTTTATTCTTAAAGTGAGTCGGAAACCAAATGTTGAGATTTGGCAAAAAGAAGCTGGGTATTGTACAGTTCCAAATGAATTTCTTTTAAATTAGTGAATTTGTTGAATAGAAAATCTTGGATTTTTTCCAAATAGCCTTTTAGTTAAATGAACTTGACCATTTCAAATAGTTGATTATTGAGCAGTTGAGCATCCAGATTGGTTACATAGAATTTTAAGTATAAATTCTTAAGAGGAAATTTAAACTTGTTTTTATTTCCATAAAAGAAAGAGAATTTTTTTATTAAACTATTTGATAAGCCAAAAAAGACAATTTTTCCATGAAAAGATTTTTGAATAGAAAATGACTTGTAGTATTTGTAGTATTTTACACTGAATGCAAAAAAAAATTCACTCACATTCTGAAAAATGTTTGAACTATTCGAAATAGTTCGAAAATGTGAAAAATAAAAATTGAGTAGAATAATTTTATTGGAAACATGTTCAAATGAATTAGCCCGAGAATCTATTTTGTCTAATATGGTCATGTGTATATAAAGTGGTAAAATTGAAATAGATTGTGAGCAAAAGTTGAATACAAGTCTGTGATCAAGCAAAAGATTAACTGCTGGAACAAATATTACCGATGAAATTAAATATTTATAAATATTTAATTTCATTCTTAAATTATAAAAAAATTATAAAAATTTATAAAAAAATACATTAAAAACAAATTTATAAAAAAATATAAAAGAAAAGATATATCTTTCTTTATATTTTTTTATAAATTTGCTATGTGCAAAAGTCAAAGAACACTCTGAATCATTTGTAGCTAAGGCATTTTTTAATTCTGAATCGAATAAATTTGAAATCAAGAAGCTATTAACGATATTCAATTATTTTAGAAATATAATCTTTGATATTTGTTTTGCGCAACACAAATTTTACTCAAGACTCTCTGGAATAAGTGTTTAAAAATATATGAGAATAAATGAAACAGTTCTTCTCCCTTTGGTTAAGATAGAGGTTTTTTTTTATAAAGTCTTATGTTTATTAGATTTTGAAAAAATAAAATGGTTTAATGGAATAATTGAATTAAATTGATTTAAACTAAATTTTTTGACAGTATTTTTTAAAATGGATTAAATGGAGATTTTTGAGTTTATTAGATTGTCTGTGCATTTCGTTTTGAAAGAATGGAAAATTAACACTTTATCCAAGAGCTTCTAGAATTTTCATCTCAAAATTAAAAAAAATATTTCATTTTATTCTAAAATTTAAATTTTACACAAAAAAATACTTTATGAATTTAAAATAACTTTTTATTAATAAAACATTTTTTCAATTAAAAAAAAATTTTTGATTTAACCTTTTTCTAATTTTGTTTAAAATTTTTCAGCTGGAAAGTGAATCCGACGAAAAAATACACCAAATATTTTATGAAATATTTTAAAAGAAACTTTAAAATGATGAATTTTTTTATTTTTTTTTTTATTTAGACAGAAAATAGAATTTTTCTAGCTTTTATAAAATTAATTAATTTAATGATTTTGATAATTTTTAATAAATAAATACTAAACATTACTAGACATGTTATGTCTAATAATGGTTTATTATCAAATTAACATCAAAATGATTAATATCTAATTTATTTAACAAAAACAATCAATAATTTAAATAATTCAGGTTAAGTTAATTCACAAATTCAAATTTATAACTTTTATATCCATTCATTCAAATAAAATTAATTTCATTTTTCCACTTAAATAAATTATAAATTTTAAAACATTATATTTTTTTGTCTTTAAAAGTGAGTTTTCATTAAAATCAATTAAAAAATTTAAACCTATTAAGGTTCAATAAAAAAGGACATTTTAAAATTTTAAATATGAATATAAACTTGACATGACATGTCAAGGAATTGCTTTGGAAAGAATTTATTTCTTCTCTATTATTAAAAACGATATTACAATTTATATTTTGATCTTTTGATCTTGTTTCAAACTTAAATTTGCCTATTTTCATGCATTTTTCAAAATTGTATGTACTGTACTGCTATGATAAACTGTTTTTACGTAATTTTACGTAAATTTACGTAAAATTACTAAGGTAAAAAAAAAGTAAATTTCCGAAAAGCGACCAAATTTTACGTAATTTTACGAAAATTTTAGTTAATATAAAAAGGGCCAAAAAAAAACTGAAAAAATGGCAATGTTTAGGAATTTTTCTCTTTTTTTGGAAAATTAAAATGAAAATTGAAAAAAAAATTTACGAAATTTTACGAAATTTTACGTAATTTTACGTAAATTTTTATTATAAAAAACGGGAAAAATGGTAAATTTTATTAAAAAATCATTTAAATGTAAAAGATTTATTGATCACTTAAAAAAGGTATTATTTAATAAAAAAGGTATTCATTTTATATTCCTTTAAAAGTTATTAATTCTTAGGTAATTTTCAGTTTTTTTTGGCCCTTTTTATATTAACTAAAATTTTCGTAAAATTATGTAAAATTTGATAATTTTACGTAAAATTACGTAAAATTTCGTAAAAACAGTTTATCAAAGCAGTACAGTAAATATTCATTAAAAGGTGAAAAAATACACCATTTTAATTTTACGATTGAATATGGCTGCTCGATGGACTTATTAAGATATAAGTAAATTTATACAGATGTAGTGATAAAAAAAAGAATGAGCCATTTTTTCTTGCCATCTGGAAATAAAAAACTTGTCAACTCAAAAAAAATCAACCCATTAAAAATTTATGAGTCTTTTTATTGAAAATAACAATAAAAAATTTACATCGAACTAAAAAACAATTAAATGCTAAATTTTTTTATAAATTTTAAATAAAAATCCATCAAAAAAAAATAATAAAAACATAAAAAAAAAAAAAGGAATGTATTAATGTAATAATCACTGAGAACTGTTAATCTCTTGTTGATAAAAATCTCGTAATGCACAGCACCCATTCGGTACAAATTATTTCTGAAAATATTTTTTGCACACTTTGTTCAAGTTGAACTGTTTTTCCAGATAGTCCGGGTCCGAATTGAAGTCACAGTTGATTATTTGTTCGCCCCTCTTGTCATTTATTAGATAGGTGCTTAGAAACTCGTCCATCATGCGCACATAGTGCGTGTAAGAGTGGGGATGAGAGATGTTCTTTTCACTTGATTTTACTCTGATTTAAGTGGTGATGGAATCTTTTTGGGGCCTAAATCCCAGGCCAGGATTGACACTGACTCGCAGCGTGTCCACTTTTTGATTCCACATGACAATAAAGTCGTTGTAGTAGGTGGGCTCTCGTTTGTCAATTATGGCCATGAAAATTGCCAGCATGGTGCAGAATAGGCCCGCTATTGCCATGTAGAAACAGGCGTAGAAGAGGCCCAGTTTGGCCCAGCTAAGGCCGTCCCTGCCAAATATTTCTTTTCGTTCCGGATGCCAAACAAATAGAAGAAAATTGTTAAGCTTGTCTGTGAGTGAAAGGCGGTCTTTGATTATCAATTCCTCTTTGAATGCTGACGATTTTTCTGAATATGCCATCTTTTTTTTATTAATAAAAAAATAATTTTTTTTTTTTTGATAATTTTATTATTTTTTTTTGTTGAGGATGAAATGTTATTTGAATTTTTTTAAAACTAGGCCAGGTCGAATGATCATTGAAAATGAATGACCATTTCGAAAGATAAATTTTTAATATTCAAGAAATGACACGTGGTTTATCTCATTTGTAAAGGTTTTTATGTTGTTTTCACATTAAAATGAATAAAACAAATAATCGATTAAAAAAGTTTTGTTTGTTTTAGAGTTGTTTTTATTTTTTTTATGTAAACATTAACAAAGCCAATAATTAAAAAAATAAATATAAATTAAAAAAAATAAAATTTTTTTGTTTGATTTCTATAATTTTTATTTTGATTATTTTTTATTTTCTAATTTTTTTTTTAATTTATATTTATTATTTTAATTATTGGCTTTGTTAATGCTCACATAAAATTTTCAATAAAAAATTTTTAATCCCGACAAAATTTATTTTTTTTCAAAAGTAAAATTTCAGGCTTTAAATTATTATTTTTAAAAATAGTCCAGCACTTAATATCAGCCTCTATAATTACAACCTGAGACGGCAAAAATATCATTCTTCCGAAACAATAATTACCTGGAACGGTGTAAATATTTGTTTGTCCTTGATTCTGACTGATGGATTCCCGATGCTGTATATTTGACTCAGTTTAATTATAAAAAAAATCAAAATTTCTGGATTTTTTTTTTTTTTTTAATTTTTTTATTTTATATTTATTTTTTTATTTATTGGCTTTGTCAATGTTCACATAAAATTTTCAATAAAAAATTTAAAATCTAAACAGATTTTTTTTATAAAGTTAAAAATCTTTTGTCTAGTTTAAATTAAAAACTTAAATTTTTTAAAATTAATTCTCAATTTAATTTAATTTTGGCTTTCTATAGGTTAAAAAATTTAAAAAACACTTGGAACGGAAAAAATCCAGAACTTAAATATTAATTTTGACTTTAAAAAAAATTTTAAAGTCTGGACAACTATGGTTTGTTTCAACGAATATTTTATATATTTTTAATTCAAATCTACTAATAAACAGTGGTGATTTGACACGAAGATTTGACCAGATATTACGATAATTCACGAAAAATAAAAAAATTGTCCCTTTTTCTTAATAAACGGAAAAATCCCGTTTTGATAAATTAGAAAATTTTACTATTTTCTTTGAAATTATTTATGGAATTTTTCTTTTATTTATTATTGATGCTAGAAACTTAGCAACTTATTCAGCAGAATTAGATTTCAGTGATAATAATGATTCTTTTAATATAATTGAGTCGCTTTTAAAAAGTGAGAATTTAGAAAGAATGAGAAAAGCCAAACGAGATGAGAAAGAACGTGTTGAAAGAGCAATTGCTGAGAGAATAGAAGCTTTAACAGATTAGGATATCAAGAATGAAGCAAAGAGGTTATGGGCGAAAAATGGCACTAATAAATAACGGGTATCAAAAATGGAACGAGAATTAGCAAAAGCAAGTTTGTTCAGTAAAATAAGAACTGAGGAAAATCAAAGAAAATACCTGGATTTGTTTGAAAGATATTTAAATAATCCTAACTATTAGGAAAAGTAAATTTTTTTGATAATTTTAATTTTTACTATAATACTATTTTTTATATATTAAATTAATAATAATTGCCTCAATAATTTCTCATTTTATATTTCTTAAAAAAAAATGGATAATATTCTTGTTTATTTTGGTATAAAAAAATAACAGGATAATTTTCTTAATTTTTTTTTTGGGATTAAAAAAAAACGATGATTTGATTTGATTGACGATTTTACTTTTTCCCACTAATTTTCTATTATGTTTTTTTCGTTAAATTATTTTAAAAATATAATTTTTTTTATTAAATATTGAAATTAAACAACAACAAAAATATATTTAATTATTTATTTTATGTGATAAATTTAAACATTGTGAATAGACGAAAAGAAAAAAGAGAGAGAAATAAAGAAAGAAAAGAAAGTTAATTAAAGAGTTTTAAAAAGTAAAATTAGCTTTAAATAGCCGAATGGCTATTCAATTGAAAACTATAACCCTAACATAAAAAAATATTAAAATCTAATTATTTTTTTTCTTCTTCTAATCTTAAATATAATTATTATCCATTGCCAAAAATTAATTAATCGTCACTTTTATCAAAAACACAATATTTATTGAAAAAATTAAAAATAACTTATTTTTTAATGGAAAAAAATTATAATATCCCATTTCATTTTTTATTAAATTATAGAATTTGTTTAATCTTTTTAAAAAAGTAAATAATAACGGACGTCAGCAATACATTTAGAAAAAAAAAAATCACAAATTCAGTATAAAAATCACAAATTTAGTAAAACTATTACTATTTTATTTAAAAAAAACTAATTCGGTTTTTTATTCACAAAATCAATAAAACATATCTAATAGAGCGAAACTGTCACAAATTAATATATTAATTCACTAATTAGATAAATTTATAACTAAAACAGTACTCAATTAACTTATAACTAATTATTGACACTAATTAATTTATAAAAATCAATATCATTACCATCAACAATTATTAATAATAATAATAGATAACATTAACAAGGAAAATTGGAAACTAAGTAAATGTACATGTGCATTTTACTTAAAAAGTTATTTTTGTAACCACATAATAACGTTTGCAGCCTTTTTTATGATATTTCTAAAGCCTTTGATAGGGTTTGTCACGAAGGTTTACTTTTTAAATTGATTAAAATAAATCCGCCTAATTACTTGACTAACTGAATTAGATCCATTTTAGACTCTAGGACATTTAAGGTAAATATGAATGACCATCTTAGCGAAGAATATCAAATAACTGAAGGTGTTCCTCAAGGTTCAGTAATTAGTCCTCTTTTATTTAGAATATATATTAATGACATCCCCGAAAGAAAAAAATTATGGAGAAAACAAATGAAATGGCATTCAAATGAGTTGTAAGAAGTGTAACGCAAAAATGCTAAAAAAAAAAAGAGGTTTTTATTGACCAAATGGCTGTACAAAAAAAATAGGTAATTTTTTTTTACTTAATAAGTGAATTTTTTACTTAATTAGTGAATAAAATTAAAATAAAGTTATGAAATAATTGAATTAGTGTTTTTTTTTTTGTGATATTTTTTTATTTTTTGTGTTCCTTTTCTGAAATAAATATTATAAACTGAATTAGTTAATTGTTTATTGATTGTGTAATTTTTTTTACTAAATTAGTGAAAATTTTTACCGGATTTGTGGGTATATATTATTTGTGCTCAAAATTATTTAGCAACAGAGAGAAAAGCACGTCTTAACTCTTCCAAATCCAGAGTACCATCATAATTTTGATCCAGAGTAGCAAAAAAAGCTCTTACATTATCCTCCCCATATCTTCTACCCAATTTACTATTCAGTTTTAAAACTAACTTCTTAGCTTCCTTAACACTTATTCTACCATCTTGATCTCGATCCACAGATATAAATATTTGCTCAATCAAATCATTAACATTGACATCTAACTGTATAGCATAACTGTAATTAGTCCCGGAACGATGATCATAGTCGATGTTTCTTCAGAGGTACGATTTTATTAGAACCGCTGTATTTATTAAAAAAAAAAAACAAGAAAAAATTTTCTCCCAATTTTTTTCAAATGTGTAAACAATTAAAATAGTAAAGATGAACAAAAGAAAACTTTCAAGATTTTAGATGAAAAAACTCTTTATAATGAATTCGCACTAATTAGTCGACAAACGATGAACAGCAGGACTAATCCAAACGATGCCATTTACTACGCCAAATTAGTCAATTTTGACAGAAGCAAAACTTTCCAAACACACCCCTCTCTCCAAGCCATTAACATTTTCCAAGACTTAACCGACTCTCACTTTTTTGATCAAGTTAATCAACAACATTTGATTCTGCAGCAAGAAAAACAACGTTCTTTAAAAACAAAACGTTTAACATTAAGCCAACAAAAAAGCAAGAAAAATTCAATGAACCAAATTTACAGAGATAACTTGAATAACTTTTTGGCAAACAAAACACTAAATCAAACAACAACAAGCAGCTTTTGTTCAAGTTAATTAATACCAATAGTTCCATGCCAATCTTGACAGAAAAGTCTGTTTTTTAACCCGGTAACTTGAATTTTTGAATAAAAAATTTAAAAGTTATTTTTTGGGTAATTTTTTTTTAAATCTTAAGGGTCTGGTAAAAAATTTGACCACCTGATCACAAAATTTACTAAAAATTTAAAAAATATGAACACATGATCTTAAAATTGACTTTAAAAATAAATTTGAAATTAAGTAAATTTTTTTTTTAAGATTTAAATTTTTCAAAAAATAATTTTATCTATTGTTTGAAGTTTTGAATTAAATAAAAAAATATTTGAAAAATAGAAAAAAATTCGATAAAAGATAAATCGAAAAAATTCCCCAACAAAAATATTTTATTGATATTTGAATCAAATAAAAAAATTCATCTAAAGTAAAATGTTTTTTTGAAAATTTAAATCTAAAAAAAATTCCGTTCAAAATTTTCTTTTTCTTTTGGAGATCTAAATAAAATTACGAATAAATTTGAAATGAAGTACTTTATTTATTTTTAAATCTGCTCAAAAATTAATTTTTTGTGTTTGAAATTTTGCAATATTTTTTTAAATTTTAATTATTAATTTAAATTCTTTTTTAACCTGGTAATTTGAATTTTTTTTATATAATTAGAAATTTACCGTATTCCCTTGTTCGATTATGCTGCACCACAAGTTAAGACACGTCTTTGGACCATGCACCAAAGTACATCTCGCCCATGCTATAATATTGTTAACTTTGAGCGCATGCTCTAATAGCGTAATCACGGGTTTAGGTCCGCATCAAACACTGAAAGCCTAAGTTTAATGCGTCATCAAGACATGATTTTATAGTAAAAAATAAAAAATAATTTTTTTGAATTATGCATCTGGTGCAGCACCAAAGATTACGAAATAAAAAATATTAAAAAATTAATTTTTTTTATTTTTATTTTTTACTTTAAAATCATGTTAAATATGTTATTAATTTTATGTTCAGGATGTTCAGAATTTTCCATGAACCGGAAATTATGCATACACCCAATTAAAAAAAAATTCCCAAGACAATCCTTGAAAAATAAAAGTAAAAAAATTAATTGATTAATTGATTTAAGTTTCTCATGTAAAGGCGTGTTTAGTTACCAAATTAAACAATCAATCCCTTTTTAAAGTAAAAAAGAAAAAAAAATTAAATAAGATTTATATCAATTTTTCATTTTGAAGACTAGAATCTCATGATCGATCAATGTTCGAAAACTTTGAAGATTTTGATCTAAACACTAATCGGTCACGACCTCCAATTGATTTTCCTAATTTTAAATTTCAATCATAAATTCCGAGAATAGGCCCAGAATTACTTTATACAATTCACCAACACTA
This sequence comes from Brachionus asplanchnoidis, assembly GCA_025491095.1. Lineage (NCBI taxonomy): Eukaryota > Metazoa > Rotifera > Eurotatoria > Ploima > Brachionidae > Brachionus > Brachionus asplanchnoidis. The sequence continues at coordinate 817,251 of JAILYF010000058.1, forward strand.
ATCGAAGACCTGAACAACAATAGCCTCATTGTGAGCTATTGTTATTACCAAGCTTCAGCAGTTCAAGCTTCAGCAGTCCAAGCTTCAGCAGTCCAAGCTTCAGCAGTTCAAGCTTCAGCAGTTCAAGCTAAAATTGTTCGGTTTTAACCCGACTGAAGACGAGGACATGATTGAGTATTACAAAAAAAGTGACAACACTTTTGTCACATCGACCAAGAATGAGCAAGAAGAGAGTGAGATGGATGGCGAGGAGATGGAGGCCATTCAGTTTGAATCCAGATTTGGCGGCGATACGCATAAAGCATGCGTACAGGTTGTATCGGGCGCGTCGCAAGGCTCAGCGAGCGCCCAAGAGGCTCAAGAAGGAGAATTTGAGGCCGCCGCCACCACCGGCGCTCAATAGCGAGCAGGTCCTGGGTGTCAATGGTCAAAAAGATGGGTACAGTTTTTTTAGTGTTTATAGGAAAAAAGGTGGATTTGGCGCGCCAGTGTGTGGCAGTGGGGCACCGGTCCATACAATATCAGCCAAGACCAAGCAAGAGAGTAATAATTATGCAGATGATTTTATGACGTTCAATGAGACTAAGATTGGTGAAGTGGACCACTTGAGCACGATTAAGTCTTCGCTTTCGTCGTCGTCTGATTCGACTAGTTTGTCCAAGTATATAACAAATTCGAAGAATTCTAAACATTTGAAGTTGTCAAAATCGGCCGAAATTCAGGTGAGAAAAAAAATTCTAGTTATCTTTTTTTTGTCTAATTGAAGGTTTAATTTTAATAAATTTTTTTTTTTTTTTTTTCGAGCTAAAGCTCCTTCAAATTATAAAAAAATTAAAAAAAATTTTTATTATCTTTTTTTTGTCTAATTGAAGGTTTGATTTTAATAAAATTTGTTTTTCTAATTTTTTCGAAAAAAATAATTAAAAAAATTCAAGTCATCAAATGTTATTCATCTTATTTTAGTCCTATTTAAGGGTTTAAATTTATAAAATATTTTTTATTTTTTTTCGAGCTAAGATCATAAAAAAAATAATTAAATAAAATATTTAGTTGAATAAATAAGTTTATATCAGAATTGTTTAAAAGTCCCAAGTCATTGAAAAAAAAGTCAACATACGGACTTTTAAATTTTTTTTTCGGACTTGAAAAAAAAGGTCCTTAAGACTTGTACTTAAGACTTATGATTTTTAAACAACTCTGGTTTTTGTTGAGAATTTTAGTACAAAAGAAGAGAAAAAAATAATAAAAAAAGAACGATGCTTTTTGAACTTGTTGGTGCTGGATTAAAAATTCTGAAAAATGTACAGGAATTTAAGCTTTTTATTTTTTTTATTTAATTGTGTACATTACGATCACAATCGCTTAAAATTCAGATAAGGAAAAAAATATTTTCATCAAATGCCATAATTTTTTTCTGTTTTACATTTTTCAATAATACTTCAAGTTTAAAAAGTCCAAAAAAGAACTGGTTTCATCAAATAAAACACGATACAATTAAAAATATCTCTTTTAATAAGATTAAATCAGTTAGTGATTAAATTCATTGATTTATACTTTGGTTTCTTTTTTTTTTTAAATCAAAATACAAAATCGAACAAAATTGTTAAAACACATTTATTTTTATTTAGTCATAAATTCAAGAAAATCTGTTCGATAGTTCTCTTAAAATTTGTTCCCGAAATTTGCATAAAAAATAAAAAATTGCATTAAAAAAATTTCAATTTTTAAAAAAGATAACCGGAAAACTATCAAATGGTTTAATTTTTTTAAAGAGACATTTAAATGTAATCCTGTTTGATTTTTTATTGTTAAAACCACTTCTATTTATGTCTCTTTTTACTTTAATTACTTTTGAAAAATTTTACAAAGAAAATTAATGTCAAACGTCTAATTTAAGGGTAAAATATTTTTTTTAATTTTTAAGCATTTTTTTGAGCTATATCTCCTTCAGGTCATTTAAAAAATGACTATAAAGATAAATTTTTTAAGTTGAATAAGCAAGGTGTTATTGTGAAATTCAAAGCATATATTAAAATAAATTAATTTTATTCAAATTAAAAAAAAAGGTTCTGTGAGTGAATAAAAAACATTGTTTTTCCATCAATATATTGAACATTTAAAAAAAAATAAACAAAAAAATTAAATTCCTTCTTACATTTTCAGAGTTTTTATAATGAATTTCAAAAGGTGCAACAAGAATTGATTAATTTCATATGATTTGTTTTGTTTTTATGTAATGAATTTCAAGATATTAAATATTGAGACACCATAATCGACATAAATCATTCAATCATCCAATTTAATTGAGTCAAAATTTTAAATATTTGAGTTGATTCTATTTTTGAATCCATTCTTTGAATTTATAATTTTTTGAATAAAATAAATCGGACAATTGTTTGAAAAGAAGGACTAAGATTCATTTCTAACAGCATGGAAGATTTTCTCAAAGCTTTGATTAAATAAAAAAAAATTTAAAATACAGTACATTTCTAAACAAAGTTAACAGGCTGCTTAAGCAGTTTAAAAGCTGCTCATAAACGCTGCTTAAACCGCTCATAAACACTGCTTAAACCGCTCATAAACACTGCTTAAACTGTTTTAAACATTGCCCTATCATTTTTTATTAAAAAGCTTAAACTAACTTAAACATTACTTAAACCGCTCATAAACACTGCTTAAGCATTGCTTCGAAACATCGTTAACTTTGTTCTGAAATGTACTGTAATAAAAGATATACGTTGTTAGTCTAAATTAGATAAAACATTAGATAAAATATTTATAAGTTATTTATTTTATTTATCTCAATTTAAAGTTGATATTTATTTATTTAAAAAAAAATTGTTGAGGTTTTGGTTTTGTGAGCATTTTTTAACCCATTTAAAAATGGAATGAACATTTTTTTTAAATTGGTGCAAATAAAGTTTAGTTTTTAATTTTAAAGATCTAATCCAAAAAATTTAATTTAATTTTAAATTTTTGATTTTTTTCATTTTTTCAAACTTCTCAAATCTATTAATTATAGGAATTTTAATTTACTCTAGAGAACCTTATAATTTTTTTTTAATCTAAATAAATAGAAAAATAAATCTGTTACTATGATCTACGATCCTCAAATTCAATAACTTATCAAGTTATTTATCTTGATGTTTTAATTAAATTAATTTAATATAAAGTGTCATCGTTATCTCAATGACCATTGTCTACAATCTTTCCTACTTTTAATATTTTATTTGATATTATCTTGATTTGTGATTGATGTTTTTTAATTATTTCTTTTACTATAAAAATGTAATACTTTATTTCATTTATTCGTCTTATTCGAATATTTCCACAAACAACTTAAACGTTTACCTAGGCCTATTGTCGTATTTGTTATAAGTGTAATTTTATCATTTAATAAAATAAAATTTAAAAAAACAAATAAACTGAGTTTAATTAACTTAACCTTATCCGAGGGTTAACAGAATTGGTAGCAGCGAATGGTTTAAAATTTATGAGAAAAGGAAATCTAGTTTTCTCTGCATCAGAACAATACCTTTTTCAAATAACAACTAACACGAGTTACAAAAATTTAACAATTTATACTACAACTGATGGTCTTTACTTAGTATTTGAACCTAAACAACAATCAGAAAATTGGAATACTATATCTAAAATTCCGTATTCACCTGAAAATGAAGATTTAATCACTCAAAGGGACATAAATGATTTAATGATTGCCGAATCAGATTATTTGAAATATTCAATCGAAAATGAACTTTACAACGAGCATGAACACAATCTTTACAGATTTTGTGCATTATTCAGTAATCAACTAAACTTATTTGCCTCGTTTGATGACAAATTTCATTTAATTTCGGATTTTAATGGTAATAAACTTATCGTTTACTCCAAAAATCAACTCTTATACATACCTATATGTCAACCAGTAAAAGAAATTACATTCCGGGCATCTAACTCATGTCATGTTGATTTACCAATCTACATCAAAAATGCTGATAATAAATCAGTACCAATGTTTTTGTCGAATAATAACTTCATTAAGAGCTTTTCACAGGAAATCCATTGTTCCCTAGTTAACGACAGAATAATTCTACCATCACATAAATTTTCAATAGTAAGAATTAGCAACTCAATTAAAATTTTTATTATATCAAATGTAATAGTAAAACAAATTTACATCGATCATTACAATTTGTCAACGTTAAATTTCAACCATCACAAGGAAATTATTAACGATTTTAGCACTTTAAGAAAACAAAATGAATTAGATAATAACGACATAAACGGGAATTTCTATGTCTTACCAAACGATGATATTAACTTAACAAATAGTGCATTTAGCAAACTAATCAATTCTAAAAATATTTTGTATGAAGAAATCAACAAAATTAAATATTACCTCAACATTGCATTAACAATTATAGTTGTAATAGTGATAATTACTTTATTTTTACTTTCTATTAGATTTTATAATTCAATATTAAGTAAACATTATGCTGTTCGAAACTATAATATTCCAAACATATTACCACTAGAGCAACTAGCGAATTTAATTATCAATAGAGAGTCATAGGGACTATGACTATCTTAACGGGGGAGATCTGTTACTATGATCTACGATCCTCAAATTCAATAACTTATCAAGTTATTTATCTTGATGTTTTAATTAAATTAATTTAATATAAAGTGTCATCGTTATCTCAATGACCATTGTCTACAATCTTTCCTACTTTTAATATTTTATTTGATATTATCTTGATTTGTGATTGATGTTTTTTAATTATTTCTTTTACTATAAAAATGTAATACTTTATTTCATTTATTCGTCTTATTCGAATATTTCCAAGATATTAAAGGGGTTAACAAATCCATTGATTTTCTACTTTTACTAAAAATTAAAATATTTTATGAAAATAAAAAAAATAAAGATAAAACTATTCAGCATTACAAAAAAAACAGTATTTTACGAAAAAATCCGTAAATTTTCAGGATTTTGAGATAATTTTGATAAAATTTGGTAAAATTCAAAACGGCCAATTCAAAATTCAAAAATCGAAAATTTAAGAAAGTATTTTTTTTCATAAATTGGTTAAAAAAATAGTTTTTTTTAAAATCATTATAAAAAAAACATTTTTTAAATTTTAACTTATTTTTTCTTCCACACCAAACCACACCAATTTTAAAATTTTCTTCTCAAACAAGCTGAGCACAAATGTAGAACATGATCATTCTAAATAAACCTTCTCTCAACAAATTCCAAATACTCTTCTTTACAAAATCTAAAAGCAAGTGTATAAGCAAGACAAAAAAAATAAGCAAAATAGAGCAAAACTGCAAGACTTGAAAAAATAAAAAAAAAAAATAAAAAAAAAAAATAAAAAAAAAATGTTTTCCCAAAGATAAAGCACACAAAAACCGGGCTGATCCAAAGTCAAAAAACTCACCAATGATCCCCAAGGAGAAGTTGACGCACAAGACGACCAGCTCAGGTAGGATGGCACCAGCCAGCATCCCCCCACATTCCCATGCCATGAAAATTTAGACCCAAGCGATCGACGAGCGAGTATGAGGCCAAATGCGAGTTGTGTAAGCCAGGCAGCAGCGCGTCCTTCCACCACAAGCGCATTCTGCACAAAGACCCAGACCAGCTGGCTGCCAGTGTGACCAAGCGGCACTTGTCATCGGCCTCGTTCAGCAATGCGATGGAGCGGCGGCACCGCGACTTGGCGAAGCGGCCGAGCCGCAACACCGCCTTTGGCAAGCACGAGCACGCCGAGCTCAACGTCAAGGAAGAGGCGGACGGGCTGCTGGGCCTCGGCGCCCCTGGCAAGCGGCCCAAAAAGCCCGATGAGCCAAAGTGCAGCGGCATCATCACCACGAGCTCGTGGCGCATCGGCGAAAACCTCGCCCAGAAGCACATGAAGCCCGAGCCGGACAAAAACATGCCCTCTCACCCCTACCAGGTGCAGTACAACCCGCGCAGCAACAGTGCGCCCGTCAACCAGTCGCCACACGCCGCCAAAAAGACCAAGCGCACCGAGTGCCATCTGGTGCCCTCTGTGACGCCCAAAAAACCCAGCGTCACCAGTCCCCAGGCAAACAAATCCAAGTGCAAGCCATACGACCTAAACGACATTCAAAAGTACATCCAGAGCCAGAAGAGCAAGCGTCTGAACGAGACCAAGTCAGAGAAAGAAAAGCAGAAGATGCAGGACGAAGAGAGAAAAAAAAAACTGCAGGAGTTGTACAGAAAACAGCGTCTGCAGGCCATCAAGTCCGCCCAAATCGCGTCCACTTCCAAGCTGAACAATTCCAGCGAAAAAGCAAACAGCTCGACCAACTCGAGCAAATTGTACGACCAGGACATGTCCAAGATTTTGATGGATCGCATCAGTCACTTGTTGAATGACAATGACAAGCTTGTGGAAAAACAGAGGAAGCAAATGGTGAGCGAAAAGAACAAGGCGAGAAAAAAGGTTGAGTTTGGTGCGGAAGAAGTGGACATGGACAATGACTTGGAACAAAATGAGTCGTCCACGTCATCAGCCAGCATTGGCAATTCGGTGACACCCAAACAGAACAATGCAAAGACAGCATCGCTCAAGCATGACAGACTGAAAAAAATATGCTCAATGGCACTGGATTTGCAGACCAAGCTAAAATTGTTCGGTTTTAACCCGACTGATGACGAGGACATGATTGAGTATTACAAAAAAAGTGACAACACTTTTGTCACATCGACCAAGAATGAGCAAGAAGAGAGTGAGATGGATGGCGAGGAGATGGAGGCCATTCAGTTTGAGAGAGTGTTTAAGCAGGATGTGCGCGAGACTAGAGGAAGTTGGCCGCCTGATCAGATGGAAGTGAGTGGTGAGGATGTGTCGAGGCCGGGAGTTGGCAGTCTTAGGAGCTATAGGCTGGTGTTGACGCCAGATTTGGCGGCGAGACGCATACAGCATGCGTACAGGTTGTATCGGGCGCGTCGCAAGGCTCAGCGAGCGCCCAAGAGGCTCAAGAAGGAGAATGTGAGGCCGCCGCCGCAGCCACCGGCGCTCAAGAGCGAGCAGGTCCTGGGTGTCAATGGTCAAAAAGATGGGTACAGTTTTTTTAGTGTTTATAGGAAAAAAGGTGGATTTGGCGCGCCAGTGTGTAGCAGTGGGGCACCGGTCCATACAATATCAGCCAAGACCAAGCAAGAGAGTAATAATTATGCAGATGATTTTATGACGTTCAATGAGACTAAGATTGGTGAAGTGGACCGCTTGAGCACCATTAAGTCTTCGCTTTCGTCGTCGTCTGACTCGACTAGTTTGTCCAAGTATATAACAAATTCGAAGAATTCTAAACATTTGAAGTTGTCAAAATCGGCCGAAATTCAGGTGAGAAAAAAAATTCTAGTTATCTTTTTTTTATCTAGTTGAAGGTTTAATTTTAATAAAATGTTTTTTTTTATTTTTTCGAGCTAAGGCTCCTTCAAATCATAAAAAAATAAATAAACTTCTAGTTATCTTTATTTTTGTATAGTTAAAGGTTTAATTTTAATAAAATGTTTTTTTTAATTTTTCGAGCTAAAGCTCCTTCAAATCATAAAAAATAAAAAAACTTCTAGTTATCTTTATTTTTGTATAGTTAAAGGTTTAATTTTAATAAAATGTTTTTTTTTATTTTTTCGAGCTAAGGCTCCTTCAAATCATAAAAAATAAAAAAACTTCTAGTTATCTTTATTTTTGTATAGTTAAAGGTTTAATTTTAATAAAATGTTTTTTTTATTTTTTCGAGCTAAGGCTCCTTCAAATCATAAAAAATAAAAAAACTTCTAGTTATCTTTATTTTTTGTATAGTTAAAGGTTTAATTTTAATAAAATGTTTTTTTTTATTTTTCGAGCTAAGGCTCCTTCAAATCATAAAAATAAA